>JAFJYG010001072.1:0-15296 GCA_017366145.1 Cadophora sp. M221
GTACCACAGATTTCATGGCTTCGAAGCAAAGCTGTAAAATCGACACATAATCAGGGGGGGTTCCTTCAGTGGTAAATATGTGTATTCAAGGAAAGGGGAGCTTTACAAGAGGGAAGCTCCCCTTATAACGATCTTCACATCAGGTACCACAATACGCAGTGTTCCAGACAAGGAAATTCGGTGGGATGGATACGGAGCCAACCAGTCTTCACTTCGCCGAAGGGATGCGGCCTGTGGAGGCTTTCGGAACGGGAACTGACAGATGATGACTTGTGTCCAATTCTTATGCTACACGAAGCATTTATTCCTTCTTCCCTCTCTCCGCCACCATTTACTCTAGAGAGCAGACGGAAGTCCGACATAACACCATAAAAGCTATTACCGTTAGTATTTTTGATCTTCTGAACGCAGTCTCACGAATCCCTCATCATAAGGCTCAAAATAACCTCAGCCAACTAGAGACATAGAACGTCATCCACGAATGCCTCCGCATTCACAGATACGGATCTGGAGGTGGTCTTGGAATTGTGACTCCACCATGACCATGAACGAACTTCGTTGGCAACTTTGGTTGATGGGGAGATGAGCTTGTCGCCTTTGATAGCCGAGTTTCTGGAAGGTGCACCCAAAGCAGTCTTGATCAACAGCTTGAAGAATTCTTTGCACCGCTCAATACCACTCTGGCGTACACTGTCTTTTCCCCACTGAGAGAAGTAGGACATAAGAAGGAATCAGAGGTGCCGGGGGTGTCTGCTGTGGGAGTTCATGGGCTGATCAAGCACTTGGTGCGGATGAGAGTGGTAAGGACTGACGACCGCGACACTTGGCCATGAACCTACTGACTATCAGATAGGATGCTTTGAATCACCAGCTTTTCACATCAGGCGTAGATTTATTGATGATTATCTGGTGTGCATGAAGAAAAGAGAGTTAGAGCCAAGCAAGAAGAACTACCCAGCGCCCGCAGACATGAGTGTTCCCAACCAACCAGCTTGCTTCAGCCGCAGCCTTGTGAGCTGCGTCATGGAGCATGGAGTTGACAGGGTCAAACAGATGATACAGAGCCCACCTAAATCCCCCATGCCCCAAAAGCCATTCGGATAATTTCTAAAAGGGAAAGACATGCTTCCACTAGGCGTCCATTGATTGTATTTTGAAAGATCTGCTTCAGTGCCGTTGGCCCTATATGCTGCTTCGATATCGGGGCGCTGTGCCCGAAAGTCCTCTTCCATGATTCCTGGGGCATTCTGGGTTATGACCTCCACATTTATACTGGTGGGGTACCCTTGCTGAGGGTCGTTTGGTAATCTTACGCATGGCTCTGCTCTGATCTCGAGTCTAGGAAGGCTCTGCATATTCTCCATTTCCCTGCGCTCTAAGCTTTCTGTTGAATTTTCAGCTCCCGAGTTAGGGGTACGCTCCTCCCACCTGTAAATAATATCATGGCATACAATCCCAACAAAATCGGACACAATAATTCAAAACTTCCCATGAAGCGGTGATGGTATTGACAAGTGTTTATCAGTCTGGTTGAAATGAGGCAGCCAAGGGCCATTACGAGCGGCCCGGGGTCGAGATTCGACAGCTCCGAGACGACAGCGGCGGTGAATATGTCTCCGGAAGGCTCCAAGCCTATCTCAAAGAATCTCACTAAAATACTGGCCTGAAGCAGTCAAGTGTGCCACCTATCTTTACATGCGCAGTCCTAAGGCAAAACACCTTTTGAAGCACTCCACCAAGTAAGTCAAGCCTGACCTCCGAACGTTTAGTTCTACCGTATTTAACGCAAACACTAAAGGTGTGCCGAAGCTAGGGGAGAAAGCTGATATTATAGTAAACTAGTCTCTTGGCCTAGTTTAAGAGCTGCCTGTAACGGTTCGGTCCTATACCTAATCTCTTGGCGTATAGGGGTCGTTGGTTGATATTAGTTATAAAGTGAAGTCATAAGAGGTTCGGTTCTTAATAGGAATTAAGACGTTATAAGCAGTAGTAAACTATAAAGTAAACTTGCTATATTAATTTAAGCACAAAGCTTTATTACTTAAGAAACTACCTTATTTATATAGAGCTTTTACGAGCTAAATTCTTTAGGAGCCAAAGGCTCCTAGGGTCTTAAAGCCTTAGATTTTAAAGCTCTAAAAGCTTTAACGTTTCATATGCCCTTGTCTTGGCTTTTTTGTGTAATTAAGCTGCCGATTAAATTTAACTACTTTTACTTGCCTAATTTGCATATAATAGCGCAAATTAAAAGACTATTAGAATATTGCTGTTTTACGCAAACTATGAGTACAACTTAATAATATACAACACACTAATTGCAAGTTAAGAGATCGCGCAAAAAGCCATGCTATAAGAAGATAAGCTTAAGCAATTACATAAGAAATTATCTAATTGTCGGTGCAGTACCGGTAAGAAAGCACCGAGTGTTCAAATCAATATATTGATATTTAGAACATAAGTGCAGTGAGACAGTCAGTCAAAAGTATGGTATGGTTGTAAAGTCTGGCTCTTCTAAGAAGTGCTGGAGGTGGTCTATATATACATGTATACCCCTCCGAGGAGGGTCCGAGACCGGTCCGTACCGCCTCAGGCCTACTTCCGAAGAACCTCGGCACAAGCAGTTCCTTGCGTACCAACAAAAATTAAGTGAATTTTGACAAAATTATCGATAGGCTGAGCGGTGTGGCGTGCATTAACGAGCCTGGGACCCAAAGTCCGTGTTTTTAAGGCATTTCGCTAACAAACCCACCCCTCAAGCAAATTTTTGACCTTTGATTTTCAAGAAAATTAAAGTTTTAATTAGATTTTATTCAACAAGAGCTATTTATTTACGATATCTGTGAGTTGCAAGATTATATAATATGTGGTTGTTTTGTTTTGTTGCAGTAAAGATGGCGACTTAGGTTGGGTGGGGCCTGAAAATGTCGCTAAAAACACGGACTTTGGAGCCCAGGCTCGTAAGACTTGTGCGAAAAGTCCCTTTTTAGATCTCTGCGTTCGCTTCGGACGTTGTCTGTTTTGGGGGGTTATGGGCTGTATCTAGTTAGCTCCTTAATCGTGTTGTCGTATCGGATGTGTCTTCATTCTTTGCCGACCAAAGTGAGAACCCCTGTATTTGTGGCTTTTCGCGGTGGAATTGAGATGCCAATACCGATAAGCCAAAAAATGTATCTCCTCGTTTCATTCTGCATGTGCCTGCAGTAATGAGCAAACATCATGATTGCATCAGGTGCATCACGCTGTCTTGAAATGCAAAGGGCCAATGGAAGGCAAAGTGGGGGATTAAGGTTTCTGATATACTGCAGAATTGCCAGCGATTGAACACAGGAAATTTGAAGGTACAGATCATTACAGAAATGAACAATGCTTTCAAACTCAAGAATTCTTTTGCCATGTGTCCATTCGAGTATTTTTCTTCTAGCCACAATCTCTCTCACCACAAAGAAGATTACAGAAAGGTCGCCGTCTTCTTACCTCTTTTGCAACACAACAATTCGCTACTGGGTGACTACCAGTCTCTTTGGATGCGGTGTGGCTAGTTCTTTCCTTAACATCTTGCTTCTGAACAATGATGTGTGCCTTGATGTTGTGGTTAAATGGGTGAGAAAAATCTTCATGAGTTTAACTTTGGCTGTGCGCTGACATATGGCCTGTAAAGCTTCTAGGCCTCTCTGCAATTATTCTGTGTATGATACTAGCGCCATGGTCATCCGTTTGGCCTATACTCTGGTCCGCTGGTTTTGGGCTAGAGATATTGATATTGTTCCACATCATAGGCGCCTATATCTCCAGTGCCTCTGGGAGTTTGAGTTACAGAGACTTAGAACTCTGGACAAGCTTGTTCCGCCTATTGCTCTTCGTACTCATCGGCACCTGGTATTTGTCATGTCGCCAGCACATCGGCAACACAGGCCATAGCTCTCAGCAAACAACATGTTTACTGGATGGCGATCTGGAGGCTAATTATGGCACAAACTCGCAGGCTCTACCAGAGGGAAAGAGAACTTCACGTCCAATCACATTTATACGCCTTCTTGCCCACGTATGGCCTAAATCGATTCTGCTTCAATTGGCCTTCCTTTCACGGATCTTGCTCGTCTTCGTCCAGCGTGGCGCCAACTTGCTCCTTCCTTACCTAGCTTCGGTTTTCCAGGAGCGCATTTTTCAGTTGAGCGAGCAAAAGTCAAATGAGGCCGCAACTTTGCAAGCACTTCGCATTTATCTTGTCTTCAGAGCCTTAGAAAAATGCCTCGGTGTGCTCCAGAAGTCTCTATGGAGCCGGATTGTCCAATCATGTCGCCGTCGCCTAGAGGGCACCGCCCTGTACCATCTTCTTAACCTGGACGAGAAATGGCATTCGCAGTATAGCACTAGTGAAAAGTCATCGACTGTAAAGAAGTCTCGCACGGTGGACAAATTCGTTACCGAGACCCTCTTTGGAATTCTACCTACTATTGTGGACCTTGTACTCGCTGTGTGTTTTGCATCAAATCGCTTTGGAGTTTGGTGTGCAGTTGAGGTCGCACTGACCGAATTCTGTTTGGTTTGCTTCATTGCATGGTCTGGAGGACGTACGGCCCAACTTGAGAAGATGCGGTCAGATGCTAAGGATTATATCGACGAGTTCAGGTACGACAGAGAGATTTACAACTCTACAGCAAAATAGACACTAATAGAACATGTGATAGGGATGACCTTACTAGTTCATACCAAACTATCCGGAACTTACAAAAAGAAGCCAAAGTCACGATAGATCATGAGATGGTTATATCTGATGGACAAATTCCCGAGAACAATGTCATAGATTGGTCTTCTATGTCAGAGATTGCTCAGGAGGTTATATTCTTACTTGGACTTTACCTCTTGATCCAGCAATCTGTCACAGGTGTTTCATCTGGCCACGTTGAGCCTGTTGATATGTTGGCACTCTATGCTCTGTTAGTGCAGCTCCAAAAGCAACTGAGCACCTTAGGAGATAGTTTTCGCCGCTCCCTAAGATATTGGGTAGGGAGTCACCAGTTATTCAGTCTGATCAGAGAAACGCCAACCACTGTTGATATACCAGATGCCTCTGAACTTCGTTCACGCCAAGGGCACGTCAGATTTCGGAATGTTGAATTCGCTTATGGCACTAAATCAGTGTTAAGGGGTGTATCATTCGACTGCAGATGCGGAGAGATAACTGTGTTCGTGGGGAAATCTGGCGCCGGAAAGTCTACGATTCGCAAACTTATATTCCGCGAATACCTTGCTCAGGACGGCTATATTCGAATTGACGGACAGGATATACGGGAAGTGACGCAGGAATCACTACGCTGCCACATTGGCATCGTCCCGCAGAATCCGGTACTCCTCAGACGGACAATTGTTGAGAATCTGAGGTTTGCACGGGATGGTATTCAAGACAGGGAGATTTACGATATATCTCAGAGTTTAGGGTTCCATGATACGTTCCATGAATTGGGGTATGAGACCAATGTGAGAGATTTGAGTGGAGGGCAGAAGATGATGGTGGCGATCACTATGATTATGATCAAGGGTTCCAGAATAATATTGCTAGACGAGGCCACAGCAGCATTTGATCCAAAGACAGAGAAGGTTTTTCACAGGGCTATCGAGACGCTAAAGTCTTTGAAGACCGTGATTATGATTGCGTAAGCTCAACACCCTGCCTGGAATGCTTCAAGAAGCTTACTTGTTTCAAAAGCCATAGAGAGTCAACTGTCAGACACGCTGACAAGGTCTTTTGGCTCTGTAATGGAAATTTGTCTGGTGGCGGAACACATGAAGAGTTCTTAGCAGAAAGTGAAGACTATGCTTCATTCTGGGAGAGTGATAGTCAACAACTTTAGCTATACGTTAGATACAGAACTTTGGCTGTCTCCTACCAAAAATCACATGGAAGGGACGGTTTAATACTAAAAAGACTTTACAAAATGCCAGCGATCTGCTCCAGCCAAAAGAGCCTTGTAGGGATTTGCACCAAGCCATTATCAAGATGAAAAGCCAGAATACAAGTCCATTCAATCAAGTGTCTCTTCCTACCGAAACCAGTGCGCAGTTTACAGGTCCAACAATTAAGGCTGGCTTTGCGGTGGCGTAGAAAAAGATAATTGATGACATCTCAGTTGTTTGACCTAATGCAAGATAAAGGTGTACTCATTCATTTCCGTGCTTCGCGGGAGAAGTTGCACAACGTATCAATAGCTTTAAGGATGTCACCCGACGTTAGAGGCGACATAGTGGATGACGCTGGAAGCAGTTGCTCCGACTCACCCATATCTCAGTCTTCTTCACTGACGGGTTCTCCTCATGATATCGACACATTCTTGCGCGATCACTATCTTTCAAGGTTCTGCGAGGAGTCTTCTTTTCTGAATGTAGGATCTGATGGTACCGATTAATTGCAAGGATTCGTCTTTGCTTGGTGCTCGTACATAGTGGGCAGCAAAAGTCGCTGTTCAGTGATACAAACTGGAAACGCTGCCACCTCAAATGAATGATCCATATGATCCGGGTTACAAAAGGAACGGGATGGCTTCCGCGTTGAGAAGGGAGAGGAATACAATTCGTCGCCGAGTTAGGGATTAACGTCAACGGGCGCACGATCTATCACTAGCCGCGGAGAAATTTCCCCTTTGGTTGCAGAACGAGCACTTGAACCACCCGCCCATAGTCTCGACACTGCCTCTATCCCCAGGACGCTACCAATAAAGAGAGACCTCAGCCAGTCAAGCTTGATCGTTCAAAGCACAGGCCTCACGGAGAATGTGCATATATAATCGTTGAAAATACCCAGAATCTTATATCTTCACCTCACTCACTTATAAACCGGCGGAAGCTCAAGATGAATTGATATTCCCAATCATCTCACTTAGATCGTGATCAGGGTCAAATATATGAGCACGAGAACGATAGTCCCAAGGTCAAACTAGAACAACATGCTCTGCCATGTGATGGTAGACCCTCTTTGCGTTTCTTCTTCGACACCGGAAATGACCAGAACTGGAAATACAAACCAATAGACAGTTCAAACGGGATACATCTCAAAAACAACAGTGATCTGTTCAGCGAACGTCCACCTGTGAGCCTCCTCACTTCCAATAAGGCTTACCTGCAATCTAACAGCAACAGATTTGGTAGCAGAGTATTGTACCAAATCTTGGCCGCCAACAAATAATGAAGAAATATGAAACCTCACAACTACGACATCATTCCCCAGTTGCACCGAACAATGACGAGGTTACTCTAACTGACCTAGTTATTAAGAACATTCCCTATGCTATCAGGAGAGAATCTTTTATTGATATGATGATTGAAAAGAAACTGCCACTCCCTTACGCTTTCAATTATCATTTCAAAGATCGTGTGTTCAGGGGCTTGGCGTTTGCGAATTTCAAGAATCGGGATGAGACCTCTCGGGTGATTGACGTTTTGAACAGCTTGGATGTTCGGGGAAGGAAACTGAAGGTGGAGTACAAGAAGATACAATCAACTGCACAGCGCGATCATAATAAGCACAATACGGGACAACGGCTTGGACATTTGCAGACACAACTTCTAGCACCACGACCATCACTGAACTCTGGAATTCCCCTACCGTCACTGCTACTACCTAGGGTTGTAAACAGCAAGCTGAGTGAGATTTTTGTTCTTTTATAATAAGTATAGTGCTAATTGGTGCAGATGTTGACCTGAACAATTCCACAACTCTCAGTTTGTATGCTCAGCTTTTGCTATTTGCAAGCCGTATCGATCAATGGGATTTATTCTTCCCTAGTACCATGACAACATTCGAGAGAGATACACTTCGCGAGTTGACCCATCATATGGGTTTGGGGAACAAACTGGAAGGAGATGTGTGACGGATACGAGTATGCAAGGCAAGGTCAACAAACGTCAGTTCTTCTACCGAACAGCTTCCAGTCGGCCCTTGGGACGAACACCGCTGGCAAATCAACGAAATGTGTGGAGCGGAACTGTAAGATTACCATCTATGAGTGAGGTACTATTAGGGTTTGGTATCTCTTTAATTCATATTAATACATGATTGAACTGATTTCAGGCCCTGCCCTACAGTTTTGAAAATGATACATTGAAGATGTGCTCAGTTAAGGACAATGGGTTGCCGTTTTGCACCCAATTCATTCCGTTCACGATCAAACTCATGTCCTCCAACATCCTACTTACATAAAGAATACTCGCTCTGAGAGCAAGGCGCTTCTGCCAACCGCAGAGCTTCATCGATTGAACATCGAATTTTTCTGTCCCAAGGTTCCTGCTCTCTGTGACCATGCTCTATCCAGTTCACGCTTCACACCTGCGTTTTATCGCAGGTAAGACTTCACATTCCGACTCTCTCGACCCTGCTCCACTAATCTCCACGAGCTCAAGAGCCTGTCTTGAAAAAACAACATGACATGTCATGTGCGTGCTCAATGCCTGTCACTCAAGACCTTCAGAACATGCTGATCTGGCAGATTACTCCTATGGATCGAAACAACCGTGAGATTAGCAGTTGTTAAGAGTGGTGACCATTTCGGAGCTTAGGCTGCTCATACAAGCCTGCCTTCAGGGCCATAGCTTTCAGGACTTTAACGTATTTTTGCTCCAATGCTGAAGACGACCATGCCATCAGGGAATCCAGGGTCTGCTCGACGAGATCTCCGAGCAAGTCAGGTCTAATGAATTGCTTCAGAGAGACGTCGGAGAATGCAGCCAGAAGGATTATGATGTTACCCCATTGTCTAGGAGTGTTAGTATTGTATCTTAGAAACTCAGGAGCACTTACGCATAAGCTACGAGCTGATCGCCTTTAAGATAGTTGAAGGCAGTAGCACCAAGTTGCAGAGTCTCGATACACAGCCTGGCATAGTCTTGGACCTTCTCCGATATCTCTGATTCCGCATCCTCTCGATTCAAGACCATCATCAGGCATGGTCGAAGGGCGATGGCCTTCGCAGCTAGGATCTTTGCGCTCAGCCATGTGGTCAATATAGTGATAGAATTTGAGTCGCTTGATTCGGACGCAGGTGGTTGAGTCATCTTCGAGAGGTAAATATCTAAATCGTCGATCGTGCTTTGCACAATGGATGAAGTAGCCTGTTCTTCAAGTGGCACTTTGTAAACTTCTAATGCTTGTCAACAATTACATGTCTGTGACTGCAAGCATGAGACTTACTGTCTTGGTGTCCCTGTCCATACAATTTGGCATAGATGGTATTGAGATGTTTTCGGATCAGCAGCTGTGTCCTGTAACCATCTCTCTGGACTGTATTGACTGAATTCATAAAATCCTCTGCATGTACATTCGGCCAAGGCATGAACCGTTCCCAGGAATCAAGATTAGACTGTGGGACTGGCAGTTCAGCAATCATCTCGCTATTGTCATTAGTCAGTAGAGATTCGTCTAAGGACTTTGGGATTACCTTTCTATCATGAGACACGTCCAGAACGCAACAAGTAGAGCGTTATCCCATCCCGTGGTTCGAGACTGCGTGTTTTTGCTGTCGAATGGTGAGCTAAACCTGTTTTCATTCCTATGTATACACTCACCTTCGCAAGATGACCTGAAGTGCTCGAGCAGCCTCACTGATGGCGGCATGACTTTTTGACAATAGACCCAGCTGTTTTTGGTACAGACTGGTCAAAATTTGCATCTGCACATAGCACTGGCTATCTCTATCGTCAATCTTTCCAATGATATTCGTTGCGGCAGCGAAATAGTCCAAGCCCGCAGTAATGTCCATATTGCCAGAAGGATGGCGATCTGTCCGCGATCTATCCACCTCTTCGGGCGAAGGGTAGCTATTGCGAAGCGACGCTGAGCCGCCTGGTTGTTCTCCGCCTTCGTAAAACGCATGAGCTGGGTTTTCTTTACGGTCGTAGATCTTTCCGAGGGCAAGAACAAGGAGGAAAAGTGCAAGTTCAATGGACGGCTCCGGCATTTTGGATCCAATGAAAGCACCGTTCAGCGCCTCAGCCTCCCCAACTAAGCGCCTTCGTTTGAGCCGCCGTGCCTCCTCATTACCCGCCTTGGACGTTGACCTCGCTGAATTTGATGACTTTATGAAGTGGATAAACAAAGTCTTCAGTCGATTAGGGGATAATATTGGATGGATGACATTGAAATGATTCATGTAAAGATTGATCAGCCTGGAGACGGTGTCTGACCTTAGGTCTGGCTCGGAGCTGTTGAAATCGCGAATCGGCTCTACTTCTGTTTGACCATGCCGAGTTGAGTACAGCGGTGCATCTCTCGTCCACAGGTCAGCGAAACTATCTCCAAGTATAGTTTCACCGACAGTATCTTTGATGGATTTCCACAACAGGATCCGAGATGCCGCTGTCGAGTGATACAGTGGAACTGCGGGCCCAAATTCTGGAAGCGATTCAGCTTCCTTGTTTTCAAACGGCTCCAATCTGTTGCTACTGGACGAAGATGGAAAATCTTGGTGCGATGCACCACCTTGTTTCTCCGGCGGTTCAATTGAAGCATCAGATTCTGTGGCTGGGTGGAATATATTGAGCACTGCTTCAGGCCCGGCGATATGAGTCAGAATCTGTCGCATGAGATCTTCTTGTCTGTCCAGTCTTATTGTAATCGTCGATAGATCTTTCTCGTCGGCCCTACGTGGAGGTTAATGAAGTTCAGACGGTTGCGAGTTGCTACCTACTTCTTTGGCTCTGAAATTGTGTACTCGCAATCTTGTTTAGTATCCGCACACGTCTGACATGGCTTTTTGTCCTGGCATTTCACTTTCGCTTGTCGGCATTGTTTACAGGCCTGGAAAGGTTCGCCAACCGTGGCTGATTGGAAGACAAAGCGGATAACGGAAACCCATGAAATTTTACACATCCGCTGGCATCGACCTCCATTCAGCGATACGCTAGAACCGCTGGATCCTCTGCTCACATGGTACCCCTCTCTAGGCTCGCGATTCGAAGTGTCGCAGACGACATAGATACCAGACTTGCTTCTTTGCTTATCACTTGATAATGGGAATAAAACCCTCAAGTGGTTCATACATCTCAATGCCAAAGGAGGCTGCTACCGCGACGTCTGATCTCACCCAATGTCGAGAACCACCGCCAATACCTTATACCAAGGCAGAATTGGTCACCATGCACTGGCATGGACACCAGGTGCAACTCTAGATAGGCAGAATAATGCGTGCAGGGTTTGAGAGATGGTGTGGTGGCTAGACGTCCAAGGCACCCACTGTTGGCCTTTGGTGTGGTTCCTTGATGCAGGACCATATCGACTAAGGTATACTGCCTCAGCTCTCAGGGAACTTCTTCCACGGTGCAGATACGAATCCGTCCAGGGTGGGCGAACTTCAAGGAAGCGATGTTGTTTGTATAAGTTGGTCGAGGTCTGTCTTTTTTCCCTCATCGGCCTCCTCCCTCATCAACCCTTCTTCCTCGTCAACCCTCCTTCCTCATCAACCGTCCTCCCTCATCAACCCTCACCATCTTCCATACTAGGCTGCTGGATAACCATCTGTTCTCGCTTGCCGTCCAATCCGTTGATTGCCCTTCGCCAATATGGGATCGGCATCTTCTCGTTTTGCAACCAGGTGGTGGGAGGCAGAAGCTCAGCGAAAGGTAGTGACCACTAAAAACACCGGTAAATTGAAGGTCATCTGCTCGCTTATTCCCGGTGTGAATGAAATCGCGATGGTGAGCTACTTCAAGGAACGATCCGATCTCGACACACTCTTCGTTCGCGCGACAATGCAGATATCAGGACCTCTCCAAGGAGCAACGTGCAGACCCCTCTAACTTGACAATCGATTTCAAGGCCAATGAGCTTTGGCGAGTGCTCCAAATGCCACTTGAAAACAGTGGATCTCCATGGGACCGGAACTGGCGGCCACCACTCGAAGGAATTCCTTCAAAAATTGCGGCGGACTTCCATGCGACCGTGTCAGGCGATCTTCCGAATCCCCTTCTCCGACTTCGTAAGGTATGCCCTTGGATATACCACGAAAGCGCGCTTTCTTAATAATCTACTCGATGGTGTATGCGATGTACGCGATAACCTTCGGACGGAATATCAAGATCGCCCTAAGATACAGGAGATTTATGTTGAAGTTGGAAAAGTGAGTAAACATAGAAATCCTTTGAAACGACGTACTGATTGGAGTAGGCATTAAATCAGGGACACCACCCACTAGCACACTGGATCGTTGCTAGCAGCCTGAACCAGAGGGCGGGTGCGCCATATGACGCCTTCGCTGCGAACTTTGACCAAATCAAGAGAATCTTTGCAACTCGCAACTTTAACGTCGTGCTTAAGCGTCTTGCGGCTTTGGACCGGCGTTTTGCGCACGGTAGTCAGATGTACAACTGGCAGAAGTGGTCAACAGATCTCGACTTCTGGCAGTGCGTCAACGGAGTATTATGGTCAGGGAAGTTCACTACTCCGCTCGTGCCACCGCACTCGTCAAGTGAGGACCGGGATGAGAGACTGCGCTTTCTTGATGGATTCAAGACAGACGCTGAGGATAGGGCGTGGGGTAGTTGGGGTAAAGTTGTGTTCTCAATGAAGAGGCTGATGGTGCGGGAGCGGAACTCTGAAGGTCGAGAATCGCAGTACAGTGTCAATCAAGAAAGGCTTGCTGGTTTCTATGGACCTGCTGAAGGATAGCCCTAACAGATCCCGACCTTGGGCGTAGTGTCGTAGGACGTTTTGAGAAGTGTTGAATTTGGATGGGAATGAGGATGGAGATCGACCGCTCTTATTTGGTGATCAGGGCAGAAACTGTATGTACAGCTATAGTGCAATTAGTCATGTGTCTCTAAATCGTGTTCAGAAATATTATTGACCTTCCACGTTATAGCCTCACCAATCTCGTGGCCCGATGCGGCCTCTCTTCCTCCATTTCGACAACATAGGCCACCGTCGTCGCCGCTTGTGGTAGGCATTCCGTTGCCTTTTACACCTTTCGGTGACGGTTTCCCGGTCGTGCAAGTACTTGTATCGAGAATCGAGTAACTGGTATTGTTCCTGCCATGTCGTTTCACCTCTCCACGCTCTTCCTCCAACATTTTCCAGGCCAAGTGGGCGCCACGGGAACAGCTTCTTTGTATGTGTGCGCGCCCTGAGATGTTTGCGGACTTCAGGTCTGATACAACCGCGTGGACCGAGAAATGTTAGGTGAGGAAGGTTACGGATCTTCAAAAGGCTCCATATTCCCCGGTCATCGACAGAAGATATCGCAGGTGACGACGGGAGGCAGATTCGAAGCCACGATATTCGCATAGAACCCCAGCGTTTATAAAGGTGCTCAAAAGCCTCGTAAGCATAATCGGTAGTCCGCTGGCCCCAGCCCGTGGCCGTATTGTCGTCAATATATGAGATACTGAGGAACTGAACGTGTTGTAAAATTGTAGTGTCTCGGCCAGGACCGTCTTCGAAAAAGGCTGCTAAAGTCCGCAGGTCGCAGAACTCGAGGGCTTCGCCAATACGGAGTTTGACTGGCGTAGTCTCTCTGCGTTTCGTGGAAGTTGAGTAAGGGTAGCTGAGGTAGATCGAACGGAATGCCCTCGATACTGATGCGAATGGGTGGTGTGCGGCATGGGTCCTGACACCGCCGCCAAGCGGTAGTGGTCGAGCGTCTGACATGATATATCCCAATATCTGTATAGTGAGCTCAGTCGGTATCGCAGTCGTGTAGCCGTGGAATGTATCGAAGCTTGAGGGGGTAGGGAGGCCTGCCATGACGAAGGCTGGATGCTGATCTAGCATCAAAGATAGGGATGAAGGGGGTCACGATGAAATAGGGTTGGCAGAAAAAGAAATCGAACTTAACTAGTCGTTCATAGGTCATTGGTAGCCGTGAATGGGACAGGCAATTTTGTATGTGGTTGTTCACCTGCTTTTGTATGTGTGAGTGTCAAACAAATCTGCTATCACCAGTATCTCCAGCCACACAGCACTAGCACTAGCCACAGAGCCACCACAGCCCTGCCGTTGATTGGACTTCTCAGCACTAAGAGAAAAAGCCATATGATGAGAGCCATTCCGGGAACCAAATCACTTCTCGAGTCATTCTTCACATCCAGAAGCTACGGCTTCTACAAACAGCCGCCAACCTAGCCTAAAACATCTCCGGAAGGCAGTGCATGCCCACCAGTCTTCCCGATTTGGTGGCCTTGGTATTCGATTTGTCTGCCTTTAGTTTTGGGAGAAATCATGACATGCCATTACTAGAAAGCGGGCCGCCTGTCCGATTTCGGCCTACCAAAATCCAGAAAGGCCTGGTTTAAGAGCAGCCGATTATGGCTCCCTTATGTTTAAAATAGGTGGCAGCTCCTTTGGGCTCTCTCTACAATTTAAGCGGCCTGTCTCTTGTAATATTACCAAATCTGCTGTGTGCTTAAAATTTCGTGCCCTATGCTGCTGAGAGCTCAATTCTGCTGCACCTGTTGTGTGCATATATCAACTTTAAGCATGTGCAGTACTGTACAGTACCAAATTGCAAGCATATAATAATCATTGGATTTAAGCATATGACGAATTAAGCATGCAGCAGATTTAAGCACCCAGCAGCATTCGGCATTCGGTAACATTACCCCACAACTTGTCGTTGAAACTGAATCTTGGCACCGTGGGACAGCAAATGAGCAGATCATCGTCTGTCAGATCAGCAGGCTCCATGCCATTAGTTCTCACCCATTCGGGAGGTGGCTCTCTTGAGACACGGATGAGGTCAAATAAGGGAATTGACCCCGCATCAGTGTCTTCGGTGATGCTTCGTCTGGAATAATTGGGGTTCATCTTCCTGAAAAAGGCCGCATCAATCATAATACGGCTGTCGACAGATATTTTCACTTGCTTCCCTTTGAACATGACGAAGGCTGTGCCCTGGCAGTGACGGTGGTGAGTTCCCATCAAGCGAACGAACTCCCGTCCGCACCTGAGAAGATCGGCCTTAACGCGGTTGGCGTCTGAATGGTACCGAAGGGGAAATGCTTGAAGGGCGTTGATCCGCTTCACTCCACGGAACGTGGGAATCTTCAGCTCGATCGAGGACTCTCCAAGGTCTGCACCGTCGAAATCCAGATACCGGCACTCGATATTCCAATACTTCGACCCGGATTTTGTTTTCTTGATGATGATGATGATGATGATGATGTAAATTAAACGTCTTGTCAAACCTCCCGAAGGGTATTAAGACGGGCTAAGCTAGGGGTTTACATACAAGAATACGCTAGAAAGCCAAATCAGAGGGTGAGTAGTTCTCACGAGGTGTCTGTATTACAAATACTTCCCACGCCAGTCTGGGTAG
>JAFJYG010001073.1:0-15282 GCA_017366145.1 Cadophora sp. M221
GATATGCAAGGGATAAGGGAGTCGGCTCGACTCGAGATTGAGCTGAGCGGAAAAGAAAGGGAAGGGGGAGGAAGATTGACTTCAAAGGTAGGCTGTAGCTGGAAAAAGAAGATAAAGAAAAAAGGATGCGATGCGAGATGTGATGGATTCCTCATAAAGTACCTACATAGTACAAAGGAGTATGGGGCGCGGGGTGTGTGGAGGAGGGAGAATATTGAAATCGCGAAGTGCAAAAAATCGCAAAAAGATACAGAGGAAGGACCACGTGGGTAAGTAGACGCTACGAACCACTTACTTACTTGTACCAAAAAGAAAAGAAGAAATAAATTAAAAGCCATGCTAGAATTAGTACCTACTGCGTAGGTATGTATTCCTGTTCAGAGAAATTTTTGATATATTCTTGGAAGCTATCGATGCGCTTGCGGCCTTCTTTTTGATCGACTTCAAGTTGGTAAAGGCAACGGTAGTTTCTCTTTAAGTCCTGATCCCTCACTTTCCTCTATACCTATCCGTTTGGGAGAGAAGAGATGAAGTGACGAGCAAGGAAGTCATCTTTTGCTCGTTACCGTGGAATTTCAATTTTTTTTCTTCTTCTTCATACACGATGATTTCGCTTTTCGAGCAGCGAACTAAGGCAGAAGCGGGTATCCACGCTTTGCGGAAATGTTTTGGGAATCGGAAGGAATGAGTTCAATCAAGGATGTGCAAAGTACATTCAGATAAAGATATAAGAGATGCCATGATCATTTTTCATTATTTCTTGCTTGCATGCTCGCTTTTTCTTTCTATTCTGTACATCAAAAATAGTAACGGGAGCCTCAACTCCCAGCAATGGACTCCTGCCGGGGTATATCCCAACCTCGACGCCAAACCCAATTTCTCCAGACCAAGAAAGACCCTAGACAGGGGCTGAAAAGCAAGGAAAGAAAGGGAAGACCAACACCCGCTAGTATAGACTAGCAGGTAGGTGGCTTTTGGGTACCCGTTATCTCATAGAGACAAAATCTTGTTGCGTGGGTATTTCTTCGTCGATCTCTCCCTCCTCATCGCCGAATAACTCTTCAAGTCCATCGGAGTCGACATCGTCGCTTCCCATTCCATCTTCGTCACTAGAAATATCCTGGATCATGTCGTCTTGCGACTGTTTGGCAGGATCGTTGTTGCTACGCATCATACTGGCCCTATGTCGGTGGAGCAATTTACATCCCTCGGTGGTGCATGTACCTGTATTGCTGAAGTCAGGGCACTCATGGACATGCCGTTCTGTGCATTTTGCACCTTTCTCGCAGTAGCCATACATGCCGAATGATCGACAGACGAGCGCAGATGGTGAGACTCGAACATGGGTGTAGCGACAGTTGTCATTGGAGCAGTGTCCTTTGGCGAAGTGCATGCAAGTAGGAGTTCTCTCGGGGGTTAGTTCATGTGAAAGGTCACAAGAATCTCCACTTGGACAAGATCCCTTGTGAACGAATTCTTTGCATACTGCCACCTTTGAAGCATCGTGGACGAATGGGCAATCTGTTGTAGAGCAAGTACCTAGAAGAGAATGTCAGCTGAAACCCGGGTCGCTCCTCCACTGAGAGCGTAGCTGGAGACTGTGTATAGAATGGGAATACCCGTAATTGTGAACGCCTTGCATGGCTTGGTAGTCTTCTTCGCTTTCCTGGTTTGGTCAGTGTCAGTGCTGTCGTGAAACGCACTCGGGTTTCCTCGATTGAATGGCATCATACCCGTGGATTTTGATTGAAGCATCGCGATACATGTTGCCATTCTTGCTTCGGTAGAACTTTACACCTGCAACGTATCCGGTTTTTGGGGTAGGTGCACCTGTACAATGTAAGCCTGCCTGATTTACCAAATCCAGCTTTACTCCCAGCTTCTGGGGCGAGCACTCTCTCACCAGATAGTCTCTGAAGCTTCTGGCCTCCCTTGCTGACCCGGAAAACACCTCCATCTACGAGTACCTGGCGAGATTTTTCCACTTTGACAAATCTTTCAAGTCTTGCTCGTTCAAATTGATCTTTTCTCTTCAATCTTTGCAATCTCAGATCCTCCATGGACTTGATCCTGGGGCCCTTTCCTTTCTCATAAACTTCTGGGTTGATAAGCTGACGATGTCCACGATCGTTCTTGGACACCCAGTTTGCAGTGGCTGCGTTGATTGAGGGATTATCGTTCTCGGTAGTCGATAGGGCGGTGGTATGGCTTGCATTCAAAACAAGGCTTTTGTTTCGATGAACTTGGTTATGTCTTCCACCTCTCACAAACCCCCTAGATCCTCGAGAACCTCTGCTGCCGCGACTAGCACCTCTCCATCCTGTGCTCGATTGTGAATATCCTTTACCTTGATCAGCATAGGGTTCCACTGATGGCGCATGTGGTTGCATACCTCCATAGCTTGACTGAGGCTGCTCCTGTTGTTCTGAAACCTGGCCGTTCTTGTGTCTATTGATCTGGCCTGGAGCGACGGTCAGTGGTGTGGGTAGCAAACGACTGGCGAGTGGCAACGCAGCGCAACTCACCAGCGAGCTGGCTGATCTTGTTGAGCATCTCTTGATGGTCCTCGGAAGCCATGATAGTTTCTGTTTGTTAGTTGGATTGTGAAGTGATCCTGTGTATTAGACGTGTGGATGCTCAACGTAGCTACAAAGTTAGTTAGAAGTGGCTTGAAGGTGTGAACAAGAGCGTGAATCGGAAAAGAAGTTGGCTGCTTGAAATAGTGACATGCGATGCGCCTTCCCTTTTGGAGCTAACCGAGGCTGGACTAGCTGTTGATGCTCCAGCTGCCCGCAATCACATCCCTGCCCGTAAGGCTAACATTCCATTCCATCCTCATGTTGCTTGCTTGCCTGCTTGCCTCCCATCGTATTTGCAATTGCTCTAGGCGACAAAGAACAAAGCATCACCCGCACACAACAACGAGGAGTAGAGCAGAGTAGCTGTCCTTCTTCGCCTTCTGCATGGAAGAGATTCGATAGGACGACAACTTCCCGACCATGGAGGACATAAAGATCAAGCCGGAGCCAGAAGCCCTAGGCTCCCCATCAGGCTTCAGCGAGGAGGACATCTATGAAGATGCTGGAGACCTCGAGTTTAATCCCTCGAACGAGTTCCAAAAACTGTATCTTGCGCGCGTACCAAAATACATCTGGGAAGCATGGTCCAAACTCGACGACGACGCGGAGATTCCTCTGGGCACTATCAGACAATCAGAGGACCCCGACGGAAAGGTATTTCCTCTTCTCTATAGGAGGGCTCAATGCTAATACAAGCTAGACGCGCCTTCAGATGCTCCTTACTCCTGCCCTTGCCGAACACCAAACTATCCCCAAAGAATACGACTTAGATGTCACCGATGAGTATGTCAAGAACACCTTCGTCTTCACTGAGAAGGATCTGCCAGGCTTCAAATCGAGATCCAGAGCGAAGTTCGATCTTGCGAGCGCCAACATGCCTTCCAGACTTACTCGACCAAAGAACGACAAGCCATTCACGAAACAACCATATGACCCCTACAAACGATTTCAGCCATACTACAGAAAGGCGATTCCCAGTTAGTTCAAAATGGTACCCTAAGGCAGATTGGCGCTAACATATGCCTAGAACGGACAACCCTTGCTGGTAGAGTTGTTCATGAGATCAATTGTATTGCCGTCGACAACAAGGAATCACAACACCTTCTGGCCGTCCGAACTCTCGAAGCCATGCGCCCCAAACTCCACACAAAGTTCGTGAAGGAGGATTTGGCTACTCTTGGACCAGGCTTTATCCAGCCAGGTACAATTCACGCCCAGAATTCGTTCAACGACTTCATCGTATGTATTCCGTGCTTCCTGCGATTTTATTGCTAATATGTTGCAGAAAACCAAAAATCCAGCCACCAAAGAGCGTCCACAGCTCATGAAGACGGCCCGTATGCCGCAAAACGAGCTTCTCGATCGCATTTTCGACTGCTTCAGAAGGTACAACTACTGGTCGATGAAGGCTCTGCGTGCCGAACTTCAGCAACCCGAGGCTTACCTCCGAGA
Organism: Cadophora sp. M221; assembly: GCA_017366145.1. Classification (NCBI taxonomy): domain Eukaryota; kingdom Fungi; phylum Ascomycota; class Leotiomycetes; order Helotiales; family Ploettnerulaceae; genus Cadophora; species Cadophora sp. M221. The sequence goes on from JAFJYG010001073.1 coordinate 4,032, forward strand.
AACTATGGAGAAGGTTGCTGTTTTGGCAAAGAGTGGACGATTCGCTACTCAATGGTCACTAAAGCCGGAAAATAAGATTATCAACTACGAAGGTGCTGGAGATGCAGTTGCGCCAACGGCTGAGGGTATGGGTGGTGACGATAGTGACATGGCGGACGAGGAAGATGGCGAAGATGATGAAGACGTGAAGTTCGAGGATGTTTGATACCAGGGAATGGGTGCATGGCTGGCGTTTGGGAGGGACTTGCTATGGATGGGGCAGGGGTTACTGATGCATTTGGTGGTGTTTTTCTACATCTGGCGGAGATGCGCTGGTTCTTTGAGTGGGAATTTGGATCAATCGATCAATTACTCGTCCTACAATAGAACGCATACATAGTCTTCACAATAAAAGATCATGACATGCCTTTGCCTACCTGTCTATTTTGATTTGGATATGCTGACTTCGGATTTGGATGTAACGGCTCTGGTACATATTCGAGACTTAGAGTGAGCCCTCGGATACTAGCTGCGACCTACTGTGAATTGAAGGCATTGGCGCTACTTCATGCAAATGTGTTGAAGCTGGTTCAGACATTCAAACCTGGAGTTTACAGAGTAAGTAAACAAACAATGTCAGATGGCTCCACTCTCAACGCCCCTCCACAAGTCGCTAGCGATTACTAGCGCTTTAGCCTAGCCTGGGAGCTCGATTCAAGCTCTCCCCGCCATACAAAGTTCAGCCTCATCAACACAAAAACCACCAAAGATTCCTGCGACATTGAAATCATTCTCTTTCAGCCGATCTGCATACAGCTTCACCATGGTGTCTGCGAAAGTGACCAGTGCTTTAAGCACTATCCCCGACACCGAAGATCAACAACAAGGCTACGAAGCTCTTCTAAAAGATGTCCGATTTACATCGTCTCCTACCGAGCTCCCAAAAGACCTCATCGCAATCCTCGACGGCATATTCGAAAGCTCACTCGGAATAGTAGCCACGCGCTCCCTCACCCTCTACTTCGTCAACATCCTCAAAGAAGTCGCGAGCAACGAAACCAAAATCGAAGTCGGCGAGCACGCCCTCTCAGTCTTCCAATCCCAGGCATCCTCTTTCGAAGAACAAAATGCCCAAGTCCGCGAGCTCATGGCCACCGCCTACGAAGCCGACGAAGATTTCCTCGCCGCAGCTAAGATCCTAGCTGGTATCCCGCTCGAGAGCTCGCAACGAAAGATCACAAACGAAGATAAGGTCGGATTCTGGATTCGCATCACGAGAAACTACTTAGAGGTCGATGATACTACATTGGCGGAGCAATACTTGAATAAGGCCAAGAACTTGATCTATACTGTCTCTGATCGGGACATGAACTTGCATTTCAGTCTCTGCCAGGCCCGAATCCAAGATGCGAGACGCAACTTCTTGGCTGCTGCGCAGGGTTATCAAGATATCAGCTTCATGCCTGTTATTGCTGAGGAGGAAAGACTACACACCCTGAGTATGGCGATCAAGTGTGCTGTTCTGGCGCCTGCTGGTCCAGCTAGAAGCCGTGCACTAGGACGACTGTACAAGGACGAGAGAGCAAGCACTTTGGAGGAATACAGTATTCTGGAGAAGATGTTCCTAGATCGCCTATTGTCTCCGGTCGAAGTAGCTAAGTTTGCCGAGGGTTTAGCACCACATCAGCTTGCAAAGACTTCAGATGGTAGTACGGTTCTCGCGAAGGCCGTTGTTGAGCATAATCTGAGAGGTGCCTCGAGGCTGTATAGCAATATTGGTTTCGATGCGTTGGGATTACTGCTTGGCCTGGATGGAGATAAGGCGGAGGAGACAACTGCGAGGATGATTGAGCAAGGTCGTTTAGTCGGTCGGATTGACCAGATTGAGCGCTTTATCTGGTTTGAGGGTGGCGAGGCAACTGGTGAGAAGGGTAGTGGTCGTTCAGAAGGCGTTGTAGGACGAGAGTTGAAGCGATGGGATTCCAATGTGCAAGGACTGGCCGAGGAGGTGGAGAAGGTTACTTCTGAGCTCCAGCTAGTATATCCTGTAAGTCTCCCGCTTTAGCACACTTGGTTTAGGAGCCCTCAGCTGACCTCATATTTAGGACTTTGTTGCGAAGAACCTGGTTGTCTGAGTGGCTTTGGGAGATGAGATATGAATTGAAACGGCGTTTAGAGGATATGCATGGACATGGGGAGCGTTTACTGGCATCATGGACGGCGTTACGAAGAGAGACAAGAATGCACGAGACCAAATAGCACACACTTCACATGAGCCTTCCTAAATTTCACAGGTGCCCAAGAGTGTGAAAATAGTTAGTTTGATTAGTGGCATTCGGGGAATCTCAGCCCTAAATCCAACGAACAGAATCGGCTCCTAACAACTTGTAAGGGACTGCATATCCAAAACAAAATCAGTAACTGCATTTCCTACTGTCTCCAACTCTTAAACCTCACAACTCCACCTGCCCTTCTCCCCTCTCCATCATCTCCTCTTGCACAGCAATCCTCTCCTCCTTTCTCGTCCTCCTCTTCCTCAATTCCTCCCTAACCAACTCCTCCTTAGGGCTCTCCCTCTCCTCCTGCTTCGCCAACTCCACAATCCGATCCGCGAGCAGTTTACCGATGAGATCATACCCCTTGACTGTGAAATGCAGGGTATCGTCCCAGATCTCCTTTCGCCGCTCTTCGGACATGCCCCAGTAGGGGACGGCTTTGTGGAGGTCGTATGTATAGCTAGATTTGTTGATCAACATTAAGTGAACTCGGGCTTGGAAAGGGAAGGGGAATAAAAAGCAACCTACTAATTCTCCTCCCGATGGGCCAATATCCTTTGATTCAGATCCGCTCGCCTCTCAGGTACGGCTGGTGCACAAGCTCCGCATCCTGTGACGGTCAAGGCGAGTACTTTGGTGTTGTTCGAGAGCGGTATGGCCCAGACTCGTTCGAGGGCCGGGAAGATGTCTGAGGGGACGCGGTCTTGGTTGAGATCGTTTGTTCCGCCTAGGACTATGGCCCAGTCGTAGGGGATTTTGGGGTGCACTTCTGTGTCTGTGGTTGGGGTTAGTAAATACTGGGAATGAAGTGGTATAGATAGAGGACAATGAGTGTTGAAGTGGATGAATGGAGAAAGTCGATATTGCAATGAAGCGGTAATTTGAGAGAGTTCAACGATGCATGAACTAGGTAACTCGAAAAGGATAGAATACACGGGTTTACTTGATTAACACTTACAGAGTTTATCCATCCTGGAAAAGAATGAGCCTGGTGGACTAACTGCTTGATCTCCACCCAAGCCTTGGATGTCGGTTGATACATCCCATGAAGGCAATAACTTCTCCAAAGAGGCTTTCAATGAGATTCCATAAGGATGGAATAGTGAGCCGCCCTGTGTATGTCCAGCCGTTAGGCTGTCTCCGAAGCAGAGGACTCGAAGGGAGTTGGTGAGAAGCATATCGTCTTGAGAAGTTGGTATTGAGGGGTAGTCCAGTACTTATCCAGCCTTGATCCCTCGGCCTTCGCGCTGAGAAATTACAGGAACACTATAGTCATATATACGAATCAATAGAATCTTATGAAGAATGCAATACGTTGCTAACACTCAATGTCTGTCGATTTCGCAAGGCTATAGATACATTGTTTCACACTCCGTAGACGTTGACATCCATATGAGACGTGTGTCAGCCTTGTGGTGTGGTGGAGAGAAGTGGGAAATGGCAGGGATTCGTGGAGTGTGGGCCGTGGCCGTCACTGCTGTCCGTTGCTCATAGCAACCGGCCAAAATAGCACCAACTCCAATTCCTCCCGTCTTCGAACTCTCATCCACGCGATATTTCCTCCCCACGACGTGCAAAATAACTGATTGCTTCTCAACCCTCTTGCTCAAGCATGGACTTACTGGAATCGACGCGGTAAAACAGCAACATTCGCCATCATCGCCATCTAATTTTAATCAACAAACAGCCAACAAACCACAGCAGCATCCCGAATCAAAGAATATAATGGCCATGGCTTCACCAACGCCCATGGGATCTTCCCATTTCGCATCGCTCAGACGGCCAGCATCGAGACAGAACTTCAAGCAGCAGTCGATCTCCAGGCCGCAATTGACTCGTGGAGATGCCCTGCCGGCGGAGACGCATGCGCGGACGTATTCACTTAACGACAGCTCCGACGATGAGATCCTGTTGCCGATGATGAAGTTCTCGGCACTGACAAACGCCATACTCAATGATGCTGCGCCTTCAGTCGAGACATCCCTTCCGCAGACAGCGCGAACCACACCAGAGTCGACGGATAATGGGGGGTTTCAGTTCAAGGCAGGAGGTTCGGGCATGAGTACGGACAAAAAGCTATCACCGGCGGGCAGTAGGATTCACAGCCCGTATCCAAAGAGGATCGTGCGATTGAGTGGCACGCCATCAACCTTACGAAGGACCTCATCTTTATCTGCGGTACAGAAACGAGGCGATCAGCCCGTCGAGAAGCCCGAGAGTCCCTTGGACTTGAGTACCCCGGCGCCAGCCCCTCGAACGGTTCGTTTACCATTTCAATCGTCTGGGAATCATGGACGATCCTTTGGTTCTTCTGGGAGGAATTCATATAGGGCAGATTCAGCGCCTAGATATGAGGAGGGGGAACCAGAGTCGCAAGAGTATCCCAGTACAGTTGCGCGGTCGCATCTTGCGACAAGCCAGGGGAGTGTATCGAGATTTCAACCATCAACCATTGGGAGGACGAAGTACGGAGAGGAAAGCTCTATGCGAACCAAAGGAGTTGTAAAGGTGGCTGGGAGTTTTATGAAGGGTCCAGCTCGCCGAGGGAGGAGGCGGATGGACGACGAGGAACAAAGCCCAGCAGATGAACGCGACAATGCACTGGATTCCGCACCTTCGAGTCAAGAACCCCAAAGTCAGGAATCTCAAGCACCTGAATCCCAAAGTCAAGATGCGGGATCTAGTCAGGAGAAGGAGCCCATCATGGGGTCATATCATCCATCGACGTATAGAGACTTTGCTTCTGGTAGTCCTGTCAGTACCAAGGAAGCGTTGAATTCGGTGCTAAGATCAAAATCACCTCCACCTCCTACCATGATCAGTTCGCAAAGATCAGGTTCCTCGCAGCCAAGTGCAGTCTCGCAACCTGTTCAACCAAACTTCAAAGTACCAGCACCTAGACCAGATTTACCTTCAGCCCATGACCAGGAAAATGAAGCTCCTCCAACCTTCAAGAGAAACAAGCAGGTCCCATTGATGCATCTGGACAAAATGGAGAAGGTCCCAGTTCGACCAGAAAGCATGGATCTGGATATCTTGCGTGCTGTTACGCCTTCAGAGAGACGACCTCTGGCACTCAGGAGTCAAAACACTCCACGAAGACCTGCACCTCCACCTCCTAAGATGTCCATTCTGGATGCTGCGACCAGTACTGCTGGTGCAGCTACAGCTTCTCACGCCAGCGGAAAGAGGAATAGGTTAAAGGTCAATGGGAAGCACTTCACTAGATTGGATTGCATTGGGCGAGGCGGAAGTTCTCGAGTATACAGGGTCATGGCAGAGAACTCGAGGTTCTTTGCTCTCAAACGGGTGTCTTTGGAGGATGCCGACGAAGCGGCCGTCCGTGGTTTCAAGGGCGAGATCGACTTACTCAAAAAGCTGGAAGGAGTGGAGAGAGTGATCCGTCTCTACGATTTCGAGCTCAATGAGGAGAAGTCAACTTTGACAGTGGTATGTTAACTGATTCTGAAGAAAGTATATCAATACTGATGTGTTCTAGTTGATGGAAATGGGAGAATTGGACATGAATAAGATGTTGGATCTTCGACTGAAATCTGAAAATTCTAAATTCGATGCAAGCTTCGTCCGTCATTACTGGAAGGAGATGTTGGAGTGTTTGCAAGCTATTCACGAGCACGATATCGTTCATTCGGATTTGAAACCTCACAATTTTGTACTCGTCCAAGGGCGACTGAAGTTGATTGATTTCGGCATCGCCAACGCGATTCAAACAGACGAAACAGTCAACGTTCACAGAGAGACACAAATCGGGACGCCGAACTACATGTCCCCCGAATCGCTTATGGACTCCAACGCAAAGCCAGATGCCAGAGGCCGAATTCCAAATGAGCCAAAACTCATGAAACTCGGCAAGCCAAGCGACATCTGGAGTCTCGGATGTATCCTCTATCAAATGACCTACGGACGAGCACCATTTGCTCACATCCAGAACCAAATGCATCGTTGTCAAGCCATTATCAACTTCAACTACGAGATCGAATATCCTACCGTCGGTGTTGGATCCGTCCCAGTACCTTCAGCTCTTATCAAAACACTGAAGCGATGCCTAAACAGGCACCAATTCGAAAGACCATCAGCTACCGAGCTCCTAAACGAGAAAGACCCATTCCTCAACCCGGTCGATTATGACGACGCACTACCCATCAGCGAGGAACTCCTGGGTCGTATCCTTCTCAACGTTGCAGCAAAATGCAAGAACCAGAACCCCAGCGAAACCGAACTCCTGAGTCTCTGGCCAAAAGCCTACTTTGATCGATTACGGAAGAACATGGCTGAGGGCAAGTCGTTATAGTGGAAGGCGGTGTTATTGTATTTACTGTACAAATGTGTTGGTTTCGTGATCCTGTTTGGATACGGTTTGAAGGATTTGCTTGGTTTGGTTCGGTTCGGTTCGGTTAGGTTTAATTGTGGAGGAGAGGAAGGGGAAGGGGAAGTCGAAGGAAGGCGTGTTTCTACAATCTGCGTTTAGCGTACAGGCGTTTTTTTTTAAGGCGCTCTGGGCTTGCGGGCAGGATATACCATTTTTACATTATTGGGGCCTACCTTTTTTGGGTCGCTGTTCGTATTTTTCCTTTTAATGAATACATGGGAGCTTGCATGTCGAGTCTCTCCAACTGTTTACATATTCATGGGCTCATTCCTCCCTTGTCTAAGTTGTCTTTCTTGGTCAACTCAAGTGAATAGAGTGATGGGAGCGTACAGCTGAAGATAGTGAGGTGAAATGACATCTACCGAGAAAACTCAAAATCTTGCATTCCCAATTCGGACAGTCAAAACACACCGCCAAGGTGGCGGGCAGGACAGGTAGAATCAAAAGGACCATAAGGTATCACGATGCAGGAAAGGCAATCAATCACAGCTACAGAAAGCCGGAACCGGAATCCAATGCTTGGGCGTACTCGAGTAATTCCAAATCATACCCTATCTCAAACTTTCTTCCTCACCTGGGATGAGACAGAATTCCTTCCCGTTCAAACCTACACTTTGCTACACAACTAATCAACAAATTCAATAATCTATATCTGTATGCCGGCAAATCAAAAAAAAAAATCTCCCCAATCTGGAAAACCTCCCACCGGCACATAAACAACATTATTATTAACTTTCTTTCCCGAGTCCTTCCTTGCGAGTTCAAGTTTCAACTCCTTGCCTAGGAACGTACTGAATGCACTGTACGGTTACTCCGTACATCCACAGACCCTTCCCAACCCACCTGCCGATACCTATCTATCTATGGAATGAAAGCCGTACCTCAGGTACAGTACGGAGTCAACAGTACAACTTTCAATTCCGCGAATTGTGGATCCCAGTCAACTCGGATTCGGATGCGGATGCGGAAATCCCCCCCGTTTCGTTTCCGTTCCGAATATTATTTCAAAGCCTGCCCTTCCCAAATAGTACCCGGCCCCGACTCGACTCGAACTCGACAAGGTAGATTGTTTTCCTCCCCAGAGCATCCATCCATCCATCAATCAACTACAGTAGACTAGACTATCAGCCCATCAGCCTCAATGCATGGACAGTTGCAGACATAGTCCAAGCGCGATAATGAACCTAATGCAATTTCCTCATATTCAACCTCCTCGGGGTCTAGTGGGGAGGAGGAAATCCGATTCGTTCTAGACCCAGATCCTGGCTTTTCTTGTCCTTCTTGTACTGGATGTAGTACGGAGTAGGGTGGAAAACGTATCTTTGTCAGGAGATGTGGATGTGGATGTGTACAGTATGTCTGTACCTAGATGTGTATGGGCATGTGGATGTGCATGTGGAGGATGAGGAGGGGGATATTCCGACCCCGCCTCCAGCATGAGCTTGGAAGCAAGCCATGCTTTACCAAGTAGCCAGTTACTACTGTACCTTTCTTACCTATTTATCGAGCTATGGACTAGACTTTACCTAGGCACTTCTTCGTGTGCAAGTGCCACTAAGTGTAAGTAAAGGTAAAGAGCAAGCAACTACCCTACCCCACAACTCTAATCGTGTGCTGCCCGCCCTTGGAGGGGGATATCCATCCGGGGAGGAGAGGGGGGAGGGGAGGGGCATCTCCGCAAGACTAGCAACACTCCCGGAACGGATGGTGCGACTAATCGAACAATCGACTGGTCGGGAATAGAAGGCGGCAGGCAGGCAGGCCCAGATGGCTCTTCATCGGCTCAAACAACCGCTTGTTAATGGCAGAAAGGAGGGAATAATAGTGGCGCCTATGTGTATCTGTGTGTGTGAGGTGTGTCTGTCTGGCTTGTCTACTCGAACTAGCAACCGCGCCTCTTGTTAAATACAAAAGGAATCCACCTCCCCTCCATCCCCTTCCCCCCATCCAGGTCTTCTCTACTTCTGATCTCCACAAGTTCTCACTCACTGCTTGTTAGCGATTATCTTCTCTGCTCCTTTGTCTTCAGTATTCTGAGCTCATATCTATAGAGGTGGGCAGACAGACAGAGAGAGAAAGAGAGAGAAGGGATAGACCATTCGTCAATCGACGTACGGGACCAGCAGACAGAATGGGATCCATCAACATGTTCTCCATCAAAGACGAGCCGGTCGAGAACCTGCGCCCTCTGAAAGTCAGGGTCATCGGTGCTGGGTACTCGGGTATCTATCTCGGCATCCGCATCCCTCAGCGGTTGCGGAATGTCGATTTGCAAATCTATGAGAAGAATGAGAATGTGGGTGGGACGTGGTGGGAGAATCGATATCCAGGTATGTACGACACTGGTACTCTGGTACTGGCACTGTTACACAAGATCCTTAAGCCTCACGTTTGCGCTTAACCAATCTTTAATCTACTACGCTTGTTTGTATTGTTTACTGTCTTACTAACTCCTCTCTGTTGACAGGCTGTGCATGTGACATCCCATCACACAGCTACCAGTACTCATTCGATCCGAATCCCAACTGGTCAGCTTTCTACGCTCCGGCAAAGGAGATCTGGACGTATCTCAGTGGCATCGCAGAGAAGTACGGTGTCATGAGACACGTGAAGCTCTCTCACCGAGTCTCGAGTTGTATCTGGGATGACAAGGCGAAGAAATGGTAAGTAAATCTACCGCTGCACTCTTTCTCCAAATGATAGGGACTGGATTGGCTAACATGCGAACCAGGAATATCGTAGTGGAGAACCTCACCACGGGAGAGACGTTCAATGATGATGCGGATGTTCTGGTCTCTGCTAGAGGAAATCTGAATGATATCGCCTGGCCGAAAATCCCTGGCTTTGGTTCTTTCAAAGGGGAGGTCATGCATTCCGCTGCTTGGAATCAAGAGTATGGTCCCCTCTATCTCTTCTATGCTTATTTAAGTCAGTAAGATACTGACTCGTTTCCCAGTTATGATTTCAAGAACAAGAGAGTTGGCGTCATCGGCGGCGGATCAAGCTCCATCCAAATCGTACCCAGTCTACAGAAAGTAGAAGGCGTGAAAATGTCTTGTTTCGTGCGAAGTAGGACGTGGATCTCAAATCCATTCGGTGATCGTATGTATCTCGTTCTCCGAAGTTGGTACATGTCACTAATATGAAATGCAGAGGCAATGACGAAATTAGGACTTGATCCTCTTGACCTGAAATGTAAGTCCAAGCCACGATATATATATAAATGTATATATACTAACCCACCCCAGTCTCCGAAGAGCGCAAGAAAGAATTCGCCACGGAGCCCGAGAAACTCCTCGCCTTCCGCAAAGTCATCGAGGAAGACGGGAACACCATTCACGACGTCTCCTTCCGCGGCTCCGCCATGCAAACCGGCGCCGTCGAAGCATTCCGCGCCATGATGTCCGAACGACTCTCCAAGAAACCCGAGATCCTCGACGCCCTAATCCCCTCCTTCTCAGTCGGTTGCCGCCGCCTGACTCCCGGCCCAGGCTACCTCGAAGCCCTAGTCGAAGACAACGTCGAATTCATCTCAGACGCCATCGCATCCATCGACTCAACATCCATCATCCTCTCCTCCGGCCGCTCCATCCCCCTTGACGTCCTCGTCTGCGCCACCGGATTCAACGCCTCCTCGCCACCCCCCTTCCACGTCGAAGGCAGGAACGGCCTCAGCCTACAGAAGAAGTTCTCCCCTTTCCCCGAGACATACCTCACAATGTCCACCGACGGCTTCCCGAACTTCTTCATGATGCTCGGCCCCAACTCCGCCATCGGGACAGGCAGCCTCACCATGATGATCGAGACAGAGGGCGACTACATCGTGAAATGCATGCGCAAGCTTCAGCGCGAGGATTACGTCTCTATGGCGCCAAAGCGGGCGCGCGTTGCGGATTTCACAGAGTACACCCAAGAGTACTTCAAGCGCACCGTATACATGGACGAGTGTAATTCGTGGTATAGAACGAAAGGGGAGAGTGCCGGGGAAGGGCGTGAAGGAACGCAGGATCGAGTCACGGGTCTCTGGCCGGGGAGCACGTTGCACTGTCTCGAGACGCTTAGGAGTCCTCGGTGGGAGGACTTTGAGTTCGAGAGTAGGGATGAGAATCGATTGAGGTGGTTGGGGAATGGGTATAGCGTTACGCATTTGCCGGGCGGTGGGGACCCGGCGTGGTATCTGGAGGGGAGGTTTATGAATGTGCCGGTCCCTGGGAGGCCTGAGGAAGATGAAGAGTTTAAGATGAGGCCGTATTTGTATTGAGTTGATTTGATAGTTGGTGGCGTTTTAAGATATCGTCGCTTCATTCAGATATGTTATTTTCAGCTCGATTTAAAGCTAAAGTATTTACACCTTCATCGGATTTCTCCACTTTGCTCACACGTAAGTCTCCACAAACCATTCTATCTCGAAGAGGGCATATTCATTCTGTACACATATATGAGGATGAACGCTCTCGATCTTCTTACAATCAGTGAACCAGTCAATGTGTCGCATGTTGCTTTCGAACGAAGTATTATAACAACATGCTGGAAGCGAACTCCCTTTTCAGACTCGATTAAACGAACGGTGTTTGCCCCCCCCCCCCCCCCCAAATATAAAATAACC
>JAFJYG010001074.1:0-15249 GCA_017366145.1 Cadophora sp. M221
ATTCTACGCGTCCCGCAGATCTTTGCTCCTTAGTCAACTTGAATATACTCTGTTCTACCCACTTCTTCCTGTGCATCTGAGTTCCCTTGACCCTGTTATACAGGCTATAGGGATCTCAGTTCAATATTATTTAAAAAAGTAATTTTGAGTTAAACTTTAGATCCTATTAATAATAACTTAAAACCGGGAAATCCTGATAATTACCAAACTGTTACTATTAAGTGTTTAATTAATGGCTGCAAGGTTAATTCATTATTAATTAATAAGTTATTAAAATACTAATTTATTTATAGTATAAAGTAGAAAAAACAACCAATTAATAACGTAATAAGTAATTATAAAAAGCACCTTGTTAAAACACATAAAGGACTTAATTTAACTTTCAAAGGTATGTTTATTCTAAAAAAGTCAAAAATATAGCCGAGCCTAGAAATGTTAAGGATAGCCTGCCTCAGCCTAGCTGGAGGTGAGGGACAGCGTAGCCTAGCTTGAAGGTGAGCTGAGGCTAGGCTGGGCTTTTGAGAACGCTAGTCTGCCGCAAGATGCGGATGAAATTAACAAACGGGCGTGCAAACCCAACTGACCTCTAACTCAAGGGCATACCATTCCGATGCCGGGTGCGCAGGACCTACGGAGACACAACGGTGAAATATGGTTAACAATTAACCTAACTGAGTGAGCTTTTAACACGTGTTTCTACTGTAATATCCTGACAGCATCGCCGCTCGCAGCCGATTAACGCTCCAGCTTTATACCTTGTATTAATTGTATCTCGGCCCTCCGCAGGCTCCGGGGTTAGTAAGGATCGACGGTCCACAATATTGCCCTATTTGGGACATAAATAGTTTGTGTTCGGACTTGGCGTTAGCTGTCATGATAATTATCACATATCGGCAGTGAAGCAGGACGTGCCATTTGAGTGCGCAATTTGCATGCGGTTAAAGCCGAGTGGAAGAGTCAACCGAGGTGAAATCAGCAAATTATTATACTTGCAGTCGGCTAAAATAACCGCAACAGACCCTGCGAACCGCCTCCTCATGTTACTCCGTAGGAATTGAGTAGTGACCTCTGCCATCTACACCCGTGAAATTGAATATTAGAAGCAGAGGTCTTACCGTCCCGTTCGCGTTGTCTATATTCGTGGCCATATTGCCTTGATGTTACTGGTGCTGTTCTTGTGTCCCGACATAGGCCAAAACAAGGGGACATTACCGCCACTGGCGAAGCTTTTGTCCATAGTGGCGCGGACGTTTGACTAGGTTGTACTGGTTATGCGTTAATACCTTCTATAACACGATCTTCGTGAGCTTGATCAAATTTAGGCATGTTGGTAAATTGAATTAACGCAAGGAATAAGCTCGAATTCTCACTCGAAGATAAGTCAATAATAGGCTTAGATGTTATGAATATGAAATCTCTACGTGTTAAACGCTACGAATCCTAGTACTACGAAGCAGATAAATAGCTCTTTCAAGCCACATGGAAAAATTTAACAGAACCGACCAGATGGCTGTGAAACGAAATGTCAAATTGCTTGTCTTGCCCACCCACTGTCATCCAAGGCCAGGAGGAGGAGACTGGAGGTAGGTTATCTACTAGAATAATCAGCACACCGCCTACGTTTCTGGCTCACCGCTTCCAAATGTAGGAAAATGCAAGGTACGTGAAATTAAGTGCATTTCCTAGAAGGGATAGGAAACCAGCGACATATTAGGCTGGTGGTTCTTGTACTCGCACCAACCAATTCAGAGCTTTATCTTTCCGCACATGCCTACTTGAAGTGCAACGTTATCTCGCCAAACTTTGTCCCGCCTACTGTAAACAAGCTAATGTAGATATAGAGGTTTCCTTTGCAAGTCGACGCCGAAGTTTCTAAGGTAATTATATTACTTAGAGCACTAGTAAAGGCGCTTAAGATACGCAACAAGACGACGTAGTTATCGAGCTTTAAGCTACATCACCAGAAGCTCTAGTGCATAAAAGAATGGACGACAGACCTGACTCCTCAAGGTCACAAGTAGAGGAAGCCACAGAAGTATCGACTGTGAAAATAACAGATTAATAGGAGGAAAAGACATGTGATAAGAAGATATTCTTAAATTGCTTGAGTTGCGACTACGTCCTCATCCCTCTCATGGACAGCCTACGTTCTGCGGCTGGAGTAGAATCAACTCATGATTCGGGATCAAGGCACCACGGTACTGCTCCGTATCGTCACCGAACCTACATGGCAGAGGACGACGATCGTGCGCATTATTCAGATAGGAAGATGAAGTTCTCTCATGGCAACAAGCGTGGAGACCCCTTCAAGGCTAAGGCAGGCTATTCAGGGTGTATCGTGTGCCAGAAGAAGGATTGCCACAGTAGTCGCCATTCCAAAGACGAGAGGGCAGCTTCTAAAGCTCGCTACTTTGCAGACCGTAAAGCAGAAGGAATCAATCCAAGGGACAAATCATTCAAGGCTTACATTGCGTATGTGGAGGGAAACGGACCAATTACATATATGGTGTGTATCGTCGTCAAAGTGTCCATCTCCCTAAATAAAGTACTGCACGGCTACTAGACCTTGGACAACAAGTCGACATGTGTGAAACCGCTTCCTTTACAGCACTGTTAGCGCGGACATGATTTCCTGCCTTGCCCGAGAAGCGTCAGGGGTTCTTCCTTCGGTTGCAAAAGACGCCTTATTAAATCTTCAGGAATATAGTTTAATTACTGTTGGGATAGCCTTAGCTAAGAGGTGTTCCCTTGATCTGGTGACTTCCAAAGATAGTCGTCTCTCCTGGCCTAATGAAGCTTGGTTTCATCTGAACCTCCTGGTTTCGTACGAGTAATGCTCGTACGGGATAGGGAGTTAGGGCTCGATGTATTTAAAGTAGCTATCCCTCTCGTACGAGAGGGATACACGGAATATACTTGATCAAACTTCACTTGTTGTATTCTTTGTCACCCTGATATCAGGTATCGAACCTTGGTTAGATACCAACAATTACTTTATTTAAGTTATAAGCAAGAGTTTAAATCTTTGCTACTTTATACAAAAGTATTAAAATTTCAAAAATGTATCGAATATTAAAACTAATAATTAATAAGTTTGCATTTTAGGCTAAGGAGGCCTCAACGACCCTCAACAACCTTAATTAGAGCTCTGTAGAGGCCTAGAGAAGGGGGGATGTTGGAAATATTAGCGTATTGAACGCTGGTGAACGTTGTCGTACGTTGAGTACTGACTACGTACACTTCAGAACTACCCCTCTTTGGGTATATCTCGTCCTTCATAGAGCTTCATTTCATACCTTTTTCTATCTGTAAAATCTGTGTTTCCTTCAAGAGAGAGTAAGGAGTCCTCGACTATATAGTACTTTAGAACGCCATCGATTTGCCCCCGAAACCCCTCCGGTAGTGGTCCAACCCCTCACGGATCGAACTGATATCTCATAGAAATTGAACCCAAGTGTTCACAAATAGAGGTACTGTCTCATATAACAACGCCATAATTGAGTAAGCTAGATAAAGAAACGCTAGCATAAAATCCAAAGACGCTGGATCATAATGTTGGCGATGGTACCTTCCGGAGCGGTTAAGCAAAAAGTGGCCTTGTGCGCAGCTAATAAAATCGGCCATCCCCTTCCTAAAGAAATGCTTCTGCGACTTTATCCCTGCTGAGGCTGAAAAAGTCAGGACTGTGCTCTATCCTCAGGCACACCTGGTGGGCATTAAGGCAGAAGCAGCCTTTGCTAAAAGCACTGAGCATTACCTGCCGCAACTGAGGAGCCCTGCTCTATTGCACTCGTCGCAAACGCAGACAGCTCAGAGCCATACGAACCACGAACATACAGACAAGCTGTGAGTGGAGAGAATGCGAAGCAGTGGGAGAGCTCAATGGAAGTTGAGGTTAACTCTTTGACCGAAAATCGCACCTGGGACCTGGTTGATCGACCTAATGATAGAGCTGTATTGACTGGTAAATGGGTCTACAAGCACAAGCGCGGCGCAGATAGCGAGATTTTGCGATACAAATCGAGATGGGTAGTAAGAGGTTTTGAGCAGCGAGAAGGCCTTGATTATAACGAGACCTTTGCCTCAGTTGTCAAGCCAATGAGCTACAAGCTACTCTTTGCGATCGCGGCAGCAAACGACCTTGAGATCGAACAGATGGACGTTAAAACAGCCTTCCTTTATGGCGATATCGACACCGAAATCTACGTGGAGCAGCCTGAAGGAATGGGAGCTATGGGGGAGTCGCATAAGGTCTGCAAACTAAATAAGGCACTTTACGGCTTGAAGCCGTCACCACGTGTCTGGTATTTTTACCCTTACGGCCTACCTTAAAACCCTCGGTTTTGAACCCCTCACAGCCGACAACTGTATATTCCACGACAGCAAGGGCACATACATCGCAGTCTTTGTCGACGATCTTCTTCTATTTGGCCCATCTAAGGCTAATATTTCTATGATCAAAGCAAAGCTGAGCGAGCGTTTTCACATGACAGACCTAGGCCCTTGCAAGTACTACTTAGGAATGGAAGTGATCCGAGATCGACGAAACCGAACTCTAAAGCTAAGCCAACGAAGTTATCTTGAGAAAGTGCTACGCGACTTTGGGATGTGGGACTGTAATAAGAAACATGACACGCCAATTGATACGCACACAAGGCTACAGAAAGCGGACGCCGAGTATGAGCCAAAGACAGCCGATATCAAATGGTATCAGAGTGCCGTAGGCTCCCTTATGTACGCTATGTTAGGAACCCGCCCTGATATCGCCTATGCTGTCTCAGTTGTCAGCCGATTTGCTGCAAAACCTACGCAGACACACAGGGCTACAGTGACTCGAATCTTCCGATACCTCCGGAAAACGGTCGACTATGTGCTTGTCTTTAACGGACCACTAGCAGCACTGTCTGGCTATAGTGATTCTGATTGGGCAGGAGACCACGACACTCGGAAATCAACTTCAGGCTACGTCTTTAATGTAGGAAGTGCGGTGATCAGCTGGTCCTCAAAACTGCAATCAACTGTTGCTTTGTCATCGTGCGAGGCCGAATACATTGGCCAGACGAACGCTACAAAAGAAGCCATTTGGCTACGACGACTACTCAACGAAATACAACCCGAAGCAGCAAACGAAGCGCAAGCAACGATTATATCTGCGATAACCAAGGCGCTATTGCACTTGCGAAGAACCCTCAATTTCACGCCCGTACTAAGCATATGATATACAACATCACTTTGTACGAGATAAGGTCAGCGAGGGAGCAATAGAGCTTCAGTATATCGAGACAGAGAGTCAGGTAGCCGACGGCTTGACGAAGGCGTTAGACAAGATCAAGTTCGAGAGATTCAGGAAGGCAATTGGGCTGGAGCAAGCATAAGAAGACACAGCAGGTTAGGCTTTTCCCTCCTAAGACTAGGGGGGTTTTTATCGCCCAGAGATGCTGAGATATGAGCTGGTTTATGTTTTCCAGCCGACGATATGGTGTGATTTCCCCTGAGATATAAAGGGGTTTTGGCGTATCGGAAGTATCGACTTTACTTAAATGACTGCTACCAGAGAGCAATGGACTATAGCTCGCATTCCTGAGTGGGAGTGTTGAATTTGTCAGTACTGCAAGCCCCTGATCGAGACTGGGTATATAGTCGGCGATCCCCTCCTGTATTCTACTCCGTAGAATAATGAGAACATGATGATCAACCAATCAGAGCACCAAAAACATCATTTTGCGACGTCAGGGAACATCTCAAAGACTGTACTTTTAACAACCACCAGATGTGCTCGATTGGGTCCTTGTTTTCTTCTGCCCCTAGCTACAACTACTCAGATGGCAGGATACGGTTGGTCACTGCGCAGCCCAGGGATTTTGGGCTTCCTACAAAGCCGCCATCAAACCTCTGTACGGAGAAACAGCGGGTGGGCGAACAAATGTAAACGCTGACGGTCCCTTTTTGTTTGTAGTCGCCTTCCGCGGTTTCAACAGCGCCAAGTGTTACAACCCTGACGTAAAACGGCTTTTGAAACTATTAAGCGCCAGGCGCTCCTGCCCCTAGCATGCCATGACGACTGAGCATTCGATTGAAGAGGACCACCACCTGCTCTTAACATACAACTGAACCACCTCCTCCTTTTATATTCAACCGCAATCACCACTATGTCTTCCCTAGAAATAGTCTTTCGGCACCGAGGTGGCGCGACCAGATACAATTTTCGTCAATTGCCTACCGAAGTATCAAAAGTTTTTGTTCGTCAAAAACTTCGTCAAAAGACGAAGAGAGCAAAGGTTCCTCGCAAACCTCGACGCAAAGCCCTCGGGGAAATCTCATCATCGCAACCATGGGGTACATATTTTCAATGTTCGCCACCAACACCACCAAAATTCAGCATGGACTTCTCCATCCGATGATAAGCGTCGACGGCGTCACAATTGTAAGCCCTTTCTCAAAACTGTAAAAATTTTACGCACCTATTTGAGAGTCTGGAGAGCTAAGATTGAGTCTGTTGGAGCTAGGGGAGGGTTGCACCTCAATCGGGGGAAGGACTGGGAGTGAAGGTTTTTACCACTCGACCTGGAACAGAGGACTACCAGCCACCCGACAAGAACCAGACTTAGGTACTGGCCCTTCGATACGGTACGCCTTGCGAACGCGTGGGAATCCCCTTGATGCGCAGAGTTTTCACGACATCAACAGCACGTAGGAATCACGATTCTGAGGCTTACAGATGGTTAGGGGAGTCTACGGAGGCAGGGAAGGAAGTGCGGAGCTGTCTCTAGGGGTCAGCGAAGCAGCGGAGGAGGGAAGAGGGAAGAGAGTTGAGGCTGGAGGAGAAGGAATAAGCTGGACAGTTGCAAGAGGCATTTCAATGGCCTGAACTGGAGGAAGGTTATGCAGATGCAGGCTGGACACGAAAACCTCTCTCTCGATCCCTTCGAACCTCTTTACGAACGTACTTTCGGTTGATCTGCGCGGACGAACTATACATTGGATGGAATGGCTCTGTGACGGCGTTTTGGTTAGTGGGATGGAAACACACGAAGTATACTGCTTGGCTAAGGGCGTATTTTGTGCAAGTCCTGCGAGACACGGTCGGCCTTGTGGGGAGGAGAGATCTGGCAAGGTAACGCGAAACAGCTTGCAAAGCTGCAGGGCGTAGCATATAATGGCAGCGATAGAGACACTGTCTATGGCTCGAGAGGACGGATGCGCGTGTCGGTCTACGAAGAGGGATACAGGTCTAGGCTTAAGGCGCAAACCAGGTGGGAGGCGTGGAGAGGTGTTCTTGCCTGGGGGCAGCTCTCTCGAAGGGCCTTTGAACTGAACCTAGAAGGTCTGGGAAAGCGTGGCAAGGAGGTCGTTGACCTTGCTTATATTATGTAGTCTCCCTGGAGGCCTGCTTTCAGTAGCCCAAAAACTCATAGATTTGCTAATATAATTCTATTCTGGCCTTTTTCCGGCTAAAACTAGGCCACGGGTACCTTAAAGCCTATTTACACAGGCTAGGTATAATACAAAATATACACTGTATTTGCGGCAGCATTGAAATTGCAAGACACTTGCTTCTAGAATGTAAAGAGTACCGAAGGCAACGTTTAGCTCTTTGGCAAAGCATAAAGAAAGAAACTAGCCTAAGGGAGTTAACTCTTCCCTTTTTACTACATACAAAAATCGGTATTAAATATGTTAATAGTATTCTTAAAAGAGACTAATATATGCACAAGAAGATGGCACTTAGAGAGAAGTCAAAGAGCGGAAGAAGAAAGCGAAAGCGAAGAAGAAAACTAGGGATTTTAGCCTTTAAAGCTGTAATTTCTTTTGTATAAAATACAGGCCTATAACCTATAAATTATATTCCCTTTGTTATTTGTTTTTAATGGAGTTTTAGCTATGGAGTTACTTTTAAATACGTTGCGTTATTACAGGAGAATGTTCCTAAAGAGACATCGGCAATCATATGGATAAGGATATTGTATATAAAATAAGAAGGTACGCTAGTAGACTACTCGTGCCAGGTGCTAGGTCCGTCAACGGGCGAATACTAATACGATGGTTACGCAGAGATGACTTCTTGGGTTGGAAGGAGAGGCACGTACCTACCATACCAGTAGACAGCGCTTTAGTACCCTCTCCTCTCCAGAAATTAGGCTTAGCAACGAAATGAACCACTGGTCCCCTTAGAGAGGCCGGGGTAATTTAGGATAGACTTATAGACTTGGGCGCAGATATACCAATGTGTACCCGGTTGGATATGCAGATAAATATTAAGTCAGCGGGTTATCAAGGTAGGGAAAAGTGGATTACAAGTGCTAAGAGCTAAATTTGAGATATTTTACGAGTAAAGCACACATCTGCGAACTTGACTAAGAGTCAAATTGGCGCATTAAAGAATAAGATTGGTGGTTGTTTTCAATTCCTAACGCCCCTAGTCTTTGTGGTTCTTTCGTCAGTGTTTAGTTAGGTAGTCTAGCTAATAGATACAGCAGCTAAACTTGAGGCGCCTAGTGGTGCTAGATAAAAAAGACCCGACCAAATTTTCAGACAACACTATCTCTACGTTTAAGGCTGCAACCGCACACTTTCAGCTTTCACATCTCACTACCTTAGAGCATCTACTATGGTGAGACGAAGCCCAAAACCACACAGCAAGAGGGTAGCATGGAGTATGAATTAGCTTCAGACAGAATATATGTGGTCTTGTTACTTGTTGTGTAGTTATCAAGTGTTGGGCCCCTTTATATAAACGAAGGGCTGGCGCAGTCATGTGACAAAAGAAACCTAGGGGCCGTTCCTACCACAATACACTGCGATTTTCCCTGCGATATCTAAGGTTTTTGGGCGTGTCGGAACTATCGACTTTATGGTAGCTCGCATTCCAGAGTGGGAGTGTTGAATTTGTCAGTACTGTAAGCCCTGGATTGAGACTGGGTATATAATCGGCGATCCACTCTTGTATTCAAGAACTTAATGGCCAACCAATCAGAATACCAAAAACATCAGGCTGCTCTCTGCCGAAACGCAATGCCAAAGCAAACAATTCTCTGATCTCGCCCGTGGTATGCGGAATTGTTTTGGGGGATTGGGTTATGTTGTCTTTTGGTGTTGAAGGGAACTTCAGTCTCAGCTTTCCGGAAAATAAGAAACTGTTATTAGCTGTACTAGCAAGGGGTATTCGGAATTCGAGCTTAACATCATCAAGTCTGCTGCCTCTCTTCATGTCCCGTTTTCGCTAGAAGAACTCATTCTGCTCCGCCAATTCCTCATCGACGAGCAAAAATTGGCTCCAAGCTTGCGATTTAAGTTCAAGTATGCGAATTGTTTGTTAGTTTCAGTGGAGTGGATTTAAATTACTTCTTAGGAAAGGATTTTCAGCAAGACCAGTTAGTTAGTAATAAAATAAAAATCTTAAACAAAGAAGCAGCCCACCAGGGGTGTAGGATTTCGTGGGACAGAATTGAAAACCCCACTGTGACGAGCTGGTGCATCGCCATGGGTTGGTGCCTTGCAAGCCTCAGGCCGCAAGCCCCTATTTAACTTCTCTTGATCTCTTGATCTTTAATCCTTACTTTGTATTCTAAGAACGTATGTAGGAATTGGAAAGCCCGTTGCGTCACATTATACAAAGTCCTCTGGTTGCGACCACCGTATCTGTCTGTCTGTCTGTCTGTCTGTCTGTCTGTCCGGCCTGATCTGTCTGTTCTGCATTCTGTCTGTCTCCCCTGATCTGTCCGCACAACACCTGATACTCTGTCGCACTCATCAACTCTCTGCTCGTCCATCGAACGCTCGATTAAGACGATACTCTTACCTCACAACCTTTCCTCTCTTTTGCTCTCACATTTTCGATTCTACTCGACATGGCGACCCCTACTCCTGTCCAGCAACTTCAACAGCTCACCGAGCAAGTCGCCAACCTCCAAATTCAAGTCGAAGCTTTGCAGACTGCTGCCCGAACCTCAGGTCGCCCAAAGCCTATTCTACCTGACCCTGCGAAGTTCGACGGTAAAGCATATCACTTCGATACATGGCTCCCAGCTACAGTACTAGGCAACTGATATTAACCTTTTACCCGAATCACACCAAAACGCTACCTTTTCTACACTCTCTAATATAAGCTACACTTCTTTAAATTAATATTCCTTTAGAGCATATAATCTTTTTAATAATTCTAAGCTTTTGTGTTATTACGATTTTTAATTAAAAATTAAGAATATAGGATTTTGGTAAGTCTAAGTATGACGTAGTATTTTTGAGCCACATTTTGCGGGTAAAGTGGCGTTTTCAACCTAGTCCTATCTTTATCTTATAATTAAAAAATTATAGAACGCTTAAAATAAATTCTGAATTAGCAAAAGTGTACTTAATACTCTATTTAAGAAGTGTTAAATAAGACTTAGAATTTAAATACCGCTAAGGGGGTTAAATTAACGATTGTTTAGGGTGTTTTTTGATGTATTTTGGTGTGTTTTGGGCAACCAGGTTAATATCAGTTGACGGTGACTGTATCAACAAGAGTCTTAAAGCGTACACGTCGTGGGGTATTATTCCAAGTCATATTGTCGTAGTAAGTAAGTAAGTAAGTAGTCAGTCAGTCAAAAGTACGAATAGCCTCAAATTTATACTAAAGCAGCGCTGTTCCATGAGTTTCTACGCGCTGACCGCCTTGCAGGGGGTGGGTCTCGCCCACCCCCCTGATTCTGCCAGTATTCTACGCTGTAATAGGAAAGTAAACAAAAATTTATTACCAGCAGAAACTCCTCCTTTTCTAAGTCTAACTTTAGCTATTCTTTCTGGCATTGTATCTACAAATCTATTGATTAAATCAATAGAAATTTCCTTCTCCCAGATATCCAAAATCGCTGCTTTCAAGTCCTCTAATGTTCATCCACCATGAGGATTTCTATTCCGTAACTTTTGCTTTAATACTCTCCAAATATTCTCAATTGGATTCAAATCAGGAGAACATGGAGGCCAGTCAATCGAATAGATATGGCATTCTAGCCGTACGGCATTACAAAGGCCATGATTTCGAGGAGTATCTGTCTTGCCGTGAACCTTACTGTTATCCTCCACGCAAAAGAAGTCCCCAGGTTGCTCAAATATCTCTTTCAAAGGCCCCCGAAGTATCTGCTCAGCATACTTCTTTTGATTGAATCCTTTACCGTCCCCTTCGTATGATACAAAATATATTGCGGACTTGTAATTGTACCCAATAGCCGCCCATGCCATAATCGACTTGTGACCGGAGTGAAAAGTAAACTGAATACAATCAAGTCGTTTTCGTTCCCCTCGTTTTCGTAAGATCTTCCGTCTACGAAGCAAATCAGTTCGTGTAATTGTTTCATCCGTAAATCGTCCTCTTCTCCAGTACTCTTTCGGCCGGTCCCAATTCGCAATAGAAAATGTCCATCTCTTTAGCTTATTCGCTTTCGATAGAAATGGTTTGCAATCAGAAGGGTGGTAATGATAGCCGTATCTTGCAAAGGCGTTGTAAAGAGTATTATCACAGCATTCAAGCTTAAACCATTCACGAATTTGCTTTAGACTATAAACTCGACGATCGTAATAACTAGTAAACCACGTAATAATCTCTTAAATCTGCTCTTCAGAGATCTTCGAAGTAGTACCAAAAGACTTTGACTATCGGTTTGGTTTGTCGATAAAATATCGTGCTGAAGAGCGAGGGATACTAAGCTTACGAGCAGCAGAACAAACGGAATATCCTTCGTCGAGGAGGGTTTTAAATCGCACGCGAGTTGGGGTCTCATGTGTCTAAGGCATTTTGACGATGTCTTCTTCATACAAAATAGTAAGGAGTTCACATTAAATCAATGTTGAAGGCATAGGTTCTACGAGCTTCGATGAGTCTCACCGCCTTGCAAGGGTGGGCGAGACCCACTTGAAACCCCCTTTCGTACTTTGGTAGTCGGCGTACGGAGTAATAGTTGGTGCCAAGAGTTCTAGTAGTTTCTTTAGACAAGGGGTGCGACAAGGGGCTTTGGGAAGTTCTGTGCTTTGCTGTGCAGTTTCAGGTTCTAGCGGGATTCCTGATTTCTGGATCATAGAAGATGGAGAGGAGAGATGTCCGAACACCTGCCTGACTGCCTTGGGTGTAGTGCTTTGAGCACGGTGAGTTCAGTGCTCAGTGTACTCAGTACGAAGGACGATTAAGTTGTAGAAATCGTAGTGGGAAAGTAAATAATATCCAAGGATCCGAGGCATGAATACCCCCCTAAAATCACATATAAATAGACCTATTTTCAATGAACTGGACCCTCTTTTCATTGTTCGCCACCCCTAAGTTCAGCGTTCAATTCAGCCACCCTTAATTCAGCTGAATGGATGAAAATTCAGCGAATTTCCTCAACTGCAAGGCAATTGTTTGGAGCGACGGTAGCGCCAGTTGTGGATTACGCCTCGAACGTTTGGATGCATGCTTGCGGATACAAAAGCATGGCCTTAATGAACAGAATACAAAGAGTCGGAGCGCAGGCCATCACAGGAGCTTTCCGAACGGTGGCGACTGCAGTCGCAGAAGCCGAGGCTAGCATACGCACAGTAGCTGAGCGGCATGTAGAGAGAGCCACGAAGCTATGGGTCAACCTCCACACGCTACCTAAGACGAACCCGCTCTCGAAACTGAACACCAGAGAACTCCGAAGATTCACCTCACCATTGCAAAGGATAGCTTGCGCGCACCAATACACACCAACAGACAAGATGGAAGTCATTCAGCCGTATGTGATAGCTCCATAACTAAGCACAATTTGTATTCCTTCATTATGTTCTTAAATGTTCACACAATTGCGTTTCAACCTCTATGCTTCCTCCTCGTTTTCCTTAACATCATTTACGGCATCTATTCTTTGTTTTCGAGAAAGTTCGTCACAAACCTCCTCGAAGTTAGAGATGTGTTTGACGGGTTGAGGGCCAGCGCTGACTGGCAGCATCGCCTTGAATTCCCGGACGTCGTGGATGACATATCGAGTCGTGGCATTCCCGGGCTTCACCTCGATGTCTTCCCCATCCTCTCGATCCTTGCCGTCCTTGTTCGGGCCTAAGCCCTTAATACCCTTCTCGACGACACCAGCAACGGCTGAGGTTCCATCAGTGCTAGGCGTTTGTGCGTTCAAATGAATAGCGAGCTTCGATCGAAGAGGCGAAGATGGAAGAATGAAGCGGTTGTAAAACGCCACCATGTCAGCCTTAGTAAGAGTCTTGATGGTAGCAGCATCTTCATGAACTGTAGATATATTAGCAAAGGCCATAAGGGTCAAACAGTGCGTGACCTACCAAGTTCAAAGTCAAGATACCCGCTACTGATATACGACCAAAGTCTGCCCGATTCTTCTTCCAAGTTCTTCAACTTCTCTAGTCGCTTCGTAATCAAGCTTCTCTTGTGCCCCTCGAAATCGCTCTCAGACATCTTTTCAAGAGTGTCCTTGAACCCGTTCAGGAATGAGTCGATTCTACACTCCAAGTATTCCGCGGTCTTCTCACTTTGAATAATAAACCCATAGCCGATGGCTGTTGCGGAAGTACGGACCCCACTTAAAACGACATAGCCGAGCTGCTCCTTGGTCCTCAACTGATCGAATGCCGGTTCATCGGTCATTTGTTTAAGAAGAAGCGTCTTCGCCCTCAAAGGACGTACTGACTTGTCTCCTACAAACAAGAAATATTCAATACAATGATTAACATTCGCCGGATCCTTCAATGCCTTGCGATAAATGAAGTTTCCGCCAGGTGGAAAAACCAAGGCTCGGGCAACAGGCCACTGGGCTTGAGGAAGAGCTCTTGGCTTGAGCGTAGTCTCGATAAGGTTGCCAAGCTTCAGGGCATCCTCTTTGTACAAGTTTCCATGTACGAAGGTCTCAATGTGCATCTGTCGCAAGAGGTAGGGGTAAAATTGTTGAATATCGGCTTCTGTGAGATGATGTAGCTCTGCGAAAATTTGCTCATTGATGTAACCCTTCTCGCTGTTCAACCATTCGGTGTAATCGCCGACCTGGTAGTACGGCTTTCTGAAATCCTGGTTCTTCAGACCACGCAAAAGTCGCTCCTTAATGATCTCGAATCGGTCTGGCTTGACTTTTAAATCTCTCATAGTGAGAAGGACCTTCTCTAGGAGAACGGGTAGCTTGTCATTGTAGCCTGAAACTGCAATTTCAATGCCCATGGAATGACTAGATACCGAGTAACTAAGGCCAGCAAGTTCAGCATCGTATGAGCACTCTTCTAGTGCATCTCGAACCACATCCGTGTAGAGTCTTGACTTGAGCGAATTCTCTGCTGTCGCACTTGGAAGAGTATTTCGGCAGTTTATGAAGAGATTGGCTTTTGGAACCCAGAACTGGTCGTCTTTCTTGTACCAAGTTCGCACCAAGTCATCGTTTCGGATGAGCTTCGGCGAAATCGCTGGCTCCTTGATCTCTTTCTTCTCAACCTCAAGTTTCGTGGGAATGAATTGATTTTCGTGGGGCAAGTGCAATTCGGCAAAACGGTTCTTGGGTGTGCTCGTAGCTGCAACCTTTATCTCGGCCAAGAAATCTGCAGGTATCTTTTCGTAAGTGTACTCCGTTCCGTACCACTTTTCCTTCTCCTTCCAGGATCCGGGGAAGTTCTGGGACACGACACTCATGCGAAAGTTATCCGGTGTCAGACATGCAAGCCCCTCTTGTATCCTTGTAGAATCAAACTTCCGAAGTCTGGCCACGAGTCAGTGCTCTGCATAATCAGTGATTCCCATCTCCGTGGATCCTCAAGTCACCGTGTAACCGGGTTCATGTGGAATAGGATTTCGAGACTCACCTGCTGTGTCCACTGAGGAGCCACTCCCGAGGCAGTGGTGTCTGCATGACTGCGCTTATTTTGCTTGTGAACCGGCTGGCTAGAGTCTTCTGCTTGAACTTAAAATCTACGTCGGCCAGCCCTTTCTGCTCCTCGAAAATCCATTTTTGAGGCGGTGTCTCACATAAGAGAGACACGTATTGGAAGAAAACCTTTACGATCTCCTTGTAGTTCTTCAATCCGTCTTTTGTCAGCCTAATTTGGCAGTTGAAAATTCCTGGTGTACCAGGACAGACTGGGTATGCCCCTGTGCGGATTGAATTAGCTTATTTCAAGATCCACATACGGTCCAGTGGTAAGAGCTTCATAATGAGGTGGAAATTCGAAATTCGACAAAATTAGCCAGAAGACAATTTAACATACCTGCACTGAGTCCATCGGCCCATCCCTTAGACTTGATGAAAGACA
>JAFJYG010001075.1:0-15249 GCA_017366145.1 Cadophora sp. M221
ACTCTCAACACCGCACTGCACCGCCGCCCGAGGATCAATCAACTCACCACCTGCACCACACTTGCAACTGGCCCCGAACCCCCCGACCTGCCCCCCTCGCATTCACCACCCTCCAGCCAATCATCTATCCCTAATGGCAGGGAATGGGGTGAATTCCTCGCTAACCGAATCCGTACTAGCTCCTCTCCGTCCCTTCAAGTAAAAATGCCCCGCCTTCCTGCCCTTCGACCCCTCCATTTTGCTTCCTCCCCATTCGCAAAATCCTTCACCAACAATCCATCAACAACAAGATACTTCCACGCAACATCAGCAAACATGGCCATCAAGACGTAAGTGCCCAAGCTGTATCGACTATGCATCTCATCCATACTGACTTGCTGTAGTTTCTTCGACGTTACCTGGGAGGGCCCAGTCCTCGATGCTTCCGGAAAGCAGACCTCGAAGGTTGCTGGTAAGTCTCAACTCCTCACCCATTCTTCACCATTGGTCATCGACATCATCATCAACAACTTCGTACTCGGCCTGAAATATCTACATTTGGACATGGTCTCTATATGCTCTTGCCTTTATGGCTACATTCCAATGTTGATGTTGTTGTTGATGATGCCGTCGATGCATTACCCCACCTCATTCCCGCCTACCAAAACATGAGCTGACAGTCCCCTCAACAGAGCAATCCGGCCGCATCAACTTCGTCCTCTACGATGATGTTGTCCCAAAGACTGCTGAGAACTTCCGTGCTCTCTGCACCGGCGAGAAGGGTTACGGATATGCTGGCTCTGCTTTCCACCGCATCATCCCTCAATTCATGCTCCAGGGAGGTGACTTCACCCGTGGCAACGTTCGTACCTCTCATCCACAACAACACCCAACAGAATCTTACACATATACAGGGCACTGGTGGCAAGTCCATCTACGGTGAGAAGTTCGCCGATGAGAACTTCCAAAAGAAGCACACCAAGCCAGGACTTCTCTCCATGGCCAACGCTGGACCAAACACGTAAGCAACGCACGCTCCTTTCCAATCCAAGACACAACAAACATAACTGACTCGTTGTCTCTACAGCAACGGCTCCCAGTTCTTCGTTACCACCGTCGTCACCAGCTGGCTCGATGGCAAGCACGTTGTCTTCGGTGAGGTTGCTGATGAGCAATCCTTGGCTGTCGTCAAAGCCCTCGAGGCTACCGGATCCGGCAGCGGAAAGGTCAACTACAACAAGAAGCCAACCATCGTTAAGTCTGGTGTCTTGTAAATGTGCTCTTCGGTAGTAGGGGAGGGAGCTGCGAATCATACTCGAGACATGGCTTGATGATACGATAGTGCTTCTCTTGCATGGATTTGGCAGGGTGTTGATGGGGACGAAAAGTTAATGACGAGTCTGAAATGACACTGATTTCCACACACCACTCATATTGAGTTGATCTTGATTGTGATTGTGATTATGTTTGTCCTCAACCTTCGATGTGACAATTCGGTTTCGAGTGAGTTGATATCGCTCGCTACTCGCTAAGGTTTAAGGAAGCCTAGTACTACTACGTTCTACTCACTCACTGACTCACATATGCTATCTCTCAAAACCGTAGTTTCTGCGCAGTACTAGATATTTGCACTCCAGCATCTACTTACTCCAATCCCGAATTACTAGTATTATTTCAAACCCCAGAGTCATCACATACCTTCAGCCCTATCCACCTTGACTTACTCACTTCGTTACCAAGTAAGTCACTTAGATACTAGATTTGGCACAGCAAAACAATGCAAAGCAACTGGCCCCACATCGCATCTAATCGCATCACATCACATACACCCATAATATGGTTCATTCATTCAATGTGAATTTCTCTCGAGACGTACAGTACAGTTGATACATACATGCAAAGTTGTGCGTCCTCTGGTATCATTCCATTTCCCAAACTCCAAAGGCCAGCAAAATAGCCACCCACGCCCACTATCCAGCTTGCCAGCCACGCTATGCATTTGTATAAAATCGACATGTTGCTTTTGTTCTTTTTGTCATCTGCCCTTCCATCCAGTATTACTCCAAATGCCAACCAAGCTGCGCCAAATGAATGCAGAAATTCAAATAAAGCTTAAGTGTACTCTGAGTTGCTCAATGCTCGAAGCTCGAAGCTCGCTTAAGCTCAAATGCTCAGCCAGTCATTGAAATACTCGCAATTACTCGGTCCAACAGGTCCACCCTCCTCACAGAGATCGAAGACAGGACACCTACCACAAGGGACCTCACTCAGGAGACTATTATGATCATCCTCATCCCTCAAGCTCTTTCTCAGGGCCCTGTATGACACACCCTCAGAGCCATTAATAACCCGATCGATACGGTCATCATAGCACATGATATCAAGCAGCTGCTGGATATCGTTCGCCGCCAAGGTCTGCGAGAAGATATTCGCGTTCTCCACGAAGAGCGTGAGTTCGTTCAGGGTAGGGTAGCCCTGGTATCCCGCCGGCATGGGGAGCATGTTATCGAACTTCCGCTTCTTGGCCGCCAGCTCGCTCTCGGGCTCTTCTTCTTCCTTGATTCCTCCCGATCCTGATCGTGCGCCGAGGCCCTGGTCGCGAAGGGCTTTAATCTCTTCGGTTGTCATCTTCTTGTGTATCTTTTTTGCTTGCCGGACGGGGTGGACGTTGTGTTTTGAGTTGTAGAAGGTTCGCTTCATGATGTAGTCGAAGAGGACTTTGATGACCGTGTTGATGAACTCCTCGTCTAGCTCGCCGTCTGTAAACCATGGTCCGCCGGTGGCGCGCTCGCTTGGCCGGAGGGATGAGAGGATATACATCTTCCGCGTGGGGTGCTCGACGGACTTCATCTCCGAGATCATGTTGCGCGACTTGAGGTGCTTGATGGCAGATTGGAAGATGGAGTCGTGGAGGTTGGTTTTGATCTTGATCGTCTTGGACCAGGCGCCATCTGAGGCGGCTTCGTCGATGAGCGCGTAGACTATCTCTTGCTCTGATGTGAGGCCGCGGTATCTGTTTGCATGTTAGCCATGCTCAAGTCCATGATGAAGTCCATTCTCAGTCCAGTTCCAATTCAAAACGAAAATGAAAGAGAAGTCAAGAGCCACCTAGTTGAGTTCTATAATGTAGAGCAACATACCTTTTAGCATCCTCCGCAGTCCGCAACATCCAAGCTAGTCCATCCGCCACAGTTACGGTCCTGAAGTACTTCTCATCGACGAGCCGCTGCACCACCTGTAGCAGCACGTTCAAATCGTCTCCTGGGATAACATCCAAATCAACGATATC
Organism: Cadophora sp. M221; assembly: GCA_017366145.1. Lineage (NCBI taxonomy): Eukaryota > Fungi > Ascomycota > Leotiomycetes > Helotiales > Ploettnerulaceae > Cadophora > Cadophora sp. M221. The sequence goes on from JAFJYG010001075.1 coordinate 3,269, forward strand.
CTGTTGGCGGAACGACATCTTGGGATCCATATCGTTCTCCTCCCAGACGGAGAAGCAGCCATTGTAGACCGCATCCTTCAAGGCTGCGATGTTTGGGGCGGCCGCGGACGCCATGATGCGCGTAGAATCTCTAACGTGGCAGATCGAGGACGGAGGTGCTATTGGGATAGGATTGACATCGAGTTGTTTGCTTGTGCTGTGAGAAGCCAATTGCGGGGTGGGTAGAGGAAGGGTGTTCTGGAAGGTGTTTTGTGTGGTCGTGGTGGGGGGAAATAAATTTCGAGTTTGGTCGTCGCCGAGTCATACTGTAAAAGTTGGGGAAATTCAGGCTACGCGAGGGGCACTTCGAATGCAAGGCTGGGAGACGGCCGCTAGGGCCCCCGTAGCCTTCCCTTCTCTCCCCTGTGCGTGCTGCCCTGCCCCTTTGTTTTCTTTCCCTCTCTCAATTATGTACCTAATCATGCAAATGTTCAATCATTCACCGATTCATGATTCGTTTTCACATGCAATGGCAATTCAATTTCTTAGTCTAGTTTCGGCTTTACTTCAAACTTGCTGCGCATTCATGCTCATGCTCATCATTGTCGCTGTCATATTTACTCTCATCCTGTCTGTGTATTCTGACAACGTCCTCAACAGTTTGAGAGGCTGAGCTGAGATGAAATGAGATGAATCAAATCAAGACCTGCAACCTCATCTATGGCTCCACTAACGGATGAGTGCCGTCGGACAGCAGCAAGGCCATCAATGCTCTCGAAGATCTGCACTTCGATATCCAAGTCTCATAGGCTGTTCACTGTCGCCATTACCGCGCCAGCAGCCGCATGTTTCCAGTGCCTTGTAGCGCGGCCCACCAACGCGCCTAACAAGTTTCCGGATGGTCTTGGTCAAGGTCTCTCGCCCGTCTACAGCCTCTCATCTCAAACTCTATGTAAGATTAGGATCGCGGGTGTCTTGGTCGTAGCCGCGAAGCTCAAGGCCATTGTTTGGTTCTGAGTTGTCGGGTCGGTTATGAAGCGCCCACCAGCAAGTGACCTCAGGCTCAGGATCCGTTCCCATTGGCCAGCTCAGCGGCTGTCATTACAAGATCTTGTATCAACAATTAATAGAGTCACAGCTCTCTAGCTTCTCATCTGTTACTCAAGATCTAGTCAATGGTCCAGACCTCTCATATTCATGTTCATGAATACTTAAGTTGATTGAGTCCTCATGTTTGCCTTTCCATTCTTCATTCCATTCATTCATCTCATCTCATCCTCCTACAAGAACCCGTCCCATTTCTGCTCTTTTCTTCTCTTTCATTCTTGCATCTCCTTGAGACTGTCTCTTCTGATACATTATCATCTTGGTCTTTCTTTCGCTGCTAGCTCAGCCACTTTCACTCTATCAACATCAGTGTCCCATTCTCAAACGCCAACACGGCCAAAAAGTCAACTTTCATTCCTTATATAGGCCCAATCGTCATTAACGGCATTCTCTACAAGCCTTCTTCAGAGCTTCTCATTCCAAAAGATCCTCAATCACCTCAGGAACATTCCCTATCAGAAGTTCCCTCGTCTGGTCAATTTCAGCCTCTCGTTCCAGCTCCAACTCGAGACTTTCACACACAAACCGAATTTCCAAATCACATCCCCATAATCCCATACCCAATCGCCAGAATGCCAGGACCACAATTCGGAGCTCTCGGTGCTACATTCACCGTCGTTCGAGCCTTGCAATCAGTATGTCTCATCGCCATAATCGGCATGACCTCAAACTTCATCGACCAAATGGTCAAACTGGACCAGAACCCTCCACCAGTACTCATCGGAACTCTCAGCGTCGTAAGTGCACCCTTCACCCCATCCCATCTCATGAACCGTCAACTAACAACCCTTCCCCTACAGACAGTCATAACCGCGCTCTACATCGTAATCTCCTACGTCCTGTACTGGGACTCCATGCTCCCCTTCCTAATCTCCACCGCACTGGACAGCGCCATCCTCATCGCCGTGATCGTCGTAGCCGTCACAGTCGGCAAGCCCCTCTCCTACCTCGACTGCGCCGCGCTCTCCAACTCCGGCGGAAGCACCTCCTCCTTCCTCGCCTCCGTCGGTCAGAACATGAGTAAAGTCAACTACTGGGTCTGGGCCGGCGCCTCCAAGACGACCTGCTTCGAGTTGAAATCTATCTGGGGTCTTAGCATCGCGTTGTGTATTCTGTTCGCATTCAGCAGCGTGGTTAGTGCGTGTCTGTGGAGGAAGTTGAAGGTTGTGGGGCCCGCGAAAGATATTGAGAACTGAGGACCTCTCTCTCTCCTCGCTTTTCTCTGTCCTCTTGGTCTCGAAATTCTGCAGCTCGGTATCTGGTTATCAGGCTTCTGGGTAGCTACTTGTAGATGAGAGAAGGGAATGGATGTAATGGTGTGAAAGAGACGGATACACAGGGCCTCAACGGCATAAAAATGGCGGATATATCGCACACTCGTTTTGGGATAAAGTTGGATGGGTAATAAATTGAACGATTGGAGTTTTTGGAATTGGACACACAGAGTCCTAATAATGAAATAGAATCGCGTTGAATTTTCACGCCGCTGCTTCCTTCTCTCAGTCCCACCTTGCTTGAACATTTGAGAGCATTGGTAATTCTCTTATTACTTATCCATACCCCCCCCGCCCCCCTCTTTAACGGATTAAGGTTGGTTTTTTCAATTAATTGGACTTTTCGGCAGGTGATCGGTATTAAGCCCATGATACGTCCCTCAACGAATCACTTTTGTGTTGATACTCTCACCTACTCCTGTAAGAAAAGCGAGCATCTCAACCCACCAACCACGTTAGTCTCTTGCCACGAATTCAATCTCTCTTCCCTTTAATCCTACCCAGACTCATTCTCATTCCTATTCGCATCGATAGCTTTACGTTTTGCCATTAGAACGCATTTACGATAGTCGGTAGAAGTATGAAGTAGAGTACTGTTGATGAATTGGGTGGTGGAGTTGAGTAGGGAAGGTGAGGGTATGTAAATTTGCATCCCATCACCTCCACCATTGGCGTAGAGAGAAGAGTATAAGAGGGGTGTGAAGAGGTAGAAATGGGATAACTTGATAGGAACCAGCTTGCTAAATCTAGACAAGGAAGGGTGCGACAAGGTATTCATCCACCGCACTTCCAGTTAAGGATTCGTATTACAGAGCCCTGACGTTCGATTCGAAAGACAATTGCGTGGCCCAACTAAAAGTACTAATGCTTATTGTAGTTGGTTGGATGGATACGATTTGCGGTGATAGGAGGCGTATAGCTGTTAGTCCTGCAAAAGTCGAAAGCCATTGCCAATATAGTATCACACAACCCACACTCACTCTCACACTCTCACACTCACAGAAAATGATTTCAGAAAAGAGCCACGGAGTTGAGTCCATCGCAATGCAATCAATTGATAGATGAATACGCTAAAGACAAACCCCCGAGAAAACGAGACTCAAATAGCATCACCAAAGCCACCTAAAGTACACCCACCCACCTTCCACTCCTTCCCAGTGATCGAATGATTTGATTAGAGGAAAGGCCTCATTATCGTCAATCTAGTCGCAAATTCCTCAGATTCTCATCAAGTTTGACAGTTTCGTTTGGTTTTGGTTCGATTTGAAAGACATCTCCTCTCTCCAATCGGTAGCTTCAAATGTTAGACATTGCATTATCCTCCTCCCGGCCTCTGGTTCTTTGTCAGGGAGTTTGATTAGACTATCTTCCGACGCGAATAACGCCTGCGGCGACGAGCTTCTGGATCTTGGTGCGGATGCCGGGGTTCTTCATGTGTTCTTGGAGAGCGGCTGGGTCGTTTTGGGCTTGTTGGAGGATGCTTTGCATGATGGGGTCTTGCATGATGTTGGTGATCTGGAGATATGTTAGCAAACGTCCGGGTCTGAATAACTGTAGGGAAGCGGGTAAAGACATACCTCTGGATCTCTTTGAATTCTCTCTTTAGTCTGCTCCTCAGTCTCATTCTCACGCGCGCTGTACATAGCGGCATAAGCCTTTTGCTGCTGTTGCTCGATCTCTCTCGTATTGGCCTTGGTGACATCGACTTCCGCAGCCTCGGTACAGGTGTCAACACACTTGGAATACTCTCTCATGCCAAAGTAAGCTTGGGCTTTACGGAGATAGGCACGGATGAACTTGGGGTCCTTCTTGATAGCCGTGTTGCAGTCGTCGATAGCACTGGGGAACTCAAGAAGCTTGATGAAGGCCGCGGCACGGTTGCTGAAGCCTCGTGGGTCCTCTGGTGCGCGTTGGATCATATCGCTGTATGCTGCTACCGCACCTGGCCAGTCGGACTCCTTGAACTTGGCGTTACCAAGTTCACGAGCTTCCTCGGCCTTCTCAGGATCAATGAGTGCTTGTCTGGTAGCTTCAACTTGGCTCTTCTCAGCAGCGCGGAGTTTGTTGACGGTCTCTGGGATCCGATGCTCAGTAAGAGACTTCTTGTAGTTCTCAATGGCCTTGGGTAGATCTCCCTTCTTCTCGTACGAAGAACCAATACGGGCGTATGACTTGGCAATCATCTTGAAATCGGCATAGATCTCGCGTCCCTCGTCAACAGCCTTCTCACAAGCCTTGATAGCCTCATCGTACTCTCCCTTCTCGAAATGGGCAGCACCAAGGTTGTTGAGGTAGGTGATATCCTTGTGAAGCTCCCACGCCTTGCTGTAATGCGCAATAGCCTGGTCGAAGTTTCTCTTCTTGTAGTTCTCAGTGCCCAACTTCTTCTCAGCTTCGGCTGCGGCCTTGGCTTTCGCCTTCTCGGCTGCCTCCTCATCCTCCGGCTCGGGTTCTGGGGAAGGCTCCTTCTTTGGCTGGGCCTGAGCTGGAGCTGGTCGAGCATCTGGCATTGGGATATCCTCCTCAGCTTCCCGTGGTGCGGATCCTGGCTCTCCACCTCCACCTGGCATTCCACTCATCATATCCATGTCCACACCCATAAGAACACCAAGCACTTGAATCATTCGAGGGTCGGAGAACATAGCCTGCGAATCACCGGGGTTGTTCTTGACTTGCTGGAGCTTGGCCATAAAGCTTGGGTCTGCCAGGAGCTTGCTTGTCTTTGGGTTGGCAGCGAGCTTCTGGATGAGTTGAGGGTCGTTGAACATGCCACCAAGGCCAGCAGATGGATCTCCTGTAACACCATCTAACTCCCAGTCAGTAAAATCCAGAAACAAGACAACTCCATGTATTCTTACCTTCTCTGGCTTCAGCATCGATCGCGCGCTTGACGGAAGCAAGACCTGACTTGTTCTGCGCATTACTTGGATCCAGCTTCAATCCCTCCTCGTACGCATCCATAGCACCAATGAGGTCTCCTAGGCCATGCTTCGCAGCACCCTTACGTCCCCATCCCTTCGCCCAGTCAGGCTTGATCTCAGTAACCTTGTCGGCATCCTCCAGCGCATGTTCGTAGTCCTTCTTTGATGCGTAGGCAGCCGAGCGATTTGAGTAGAGGATGTGGTTCGCGGGTTCTATCTCTATCGCCTCTGTGAATTTGGAGCTGTAGATGGGTCAGTCTGTCTCCTCAGCGCAGAGGAGTATGCGCATGAGTTGCGATATGTGAGAAGAATAGCTCCAGCCCTGGGGATAGCTCGAAACCGAAAGTAAACAAGAGGGGTTTTACTCACATAGCCTCGTCGAAGTTCTTATCCGCAATCGCCTTGTTGCCAAGAGCCTTGAGTTCATCCGCCATATTGAGAGTAGGGTAGAAAGTGTAGAGTCTGGTGAGTATTTTCTAAAAGAAGTCTTGAAAGTGTGGAAAATGAAGTTCAAGTTCAAGTGGAGGTTGGGGATCAAACAACCCATTCCCATTCGGCACCTTTGACTTCTAGAGCTTTCTTCGGCAGAATCTCACCGCCTAATCATGTGATTGGCCATCTCGCTAAGGCTGGAAAGCCCCTTTCGTTCGTGTCACTAAAGATCTCAACAAGGTTGAAGCACGCAAGGTCAAGTCTCTTTCAATCGATGATATATTAATCTATTTTTTCTATTTACTGGGCTATTTTCTAATGGCCCATACGAAAAACCAAGAAAAACCTAGCAGCAGCCCATGAATGGGTCTTGAGAGCACAAATTATGGGCTGCTCAACCCTTAGCAAAACGCGCGCTGTGTGAATGCCTCGCCCCAAACTCCAATGAATGCCAAATGCATCTTTTTGTTTTCTCTCTGTACAATTGTAGGTACTATCGCTTCACCTCAGCAGCTCTCTGGGTTGCTGCAGGTGACATGGCTAAGCCAGCTCTCTCCTGCATAGAGGAAATTGCTGATGTGACTGGTGTTTGAGCACCGGTTGGTGCAGGTGTGTTGGTTCGTGTTACTGGTGCACTTCTGTTGTGTGCCATGTGACTTTTGACGAGATGACCGGCTCGGAGAGCACTGCAGAGTGACAATTCCCCTGCTAGAACAGCAGCGGCAATAATACGGGCAAGTTGACGAGCATTGTCACCTGGGTTTGTTGGATGCGAGCCGCGGACACCTAGCATATCTAACATGGCCGCTTGTGGTTCAAGAATGGTGCCTCCACCAAGGGTACCGACTTCAATAGAAGGCATAGAGACACTGATCTGAAGATCGCCATGAAGACTAGAAGCCGATTAGCAAGTCTCCTTAAGAGACGGGACTGGAGTAGTGACTTACTTTTTCATCAAAGTAATACAATTGGCACTCTCAACAACCTGGGCAGGATCTTGACCAGTAGCCAAAAAGATAGCAGCGACGATATTGGCAGCATGTGCGTTGAATCCACCCATAGCTCCAGCTAGAGCACTACCAACAAGATTCTTAGCAATGTTCAATTCCACTAGCTCATCGACATCAGACTTCAAGACCCTGCGAACAACATCTCCTGGAATGATAGCCTCTGCAACTACACTCTTGCCTCGGCCATCAATCCAGTTGATAGCTGCAGCCTTCTTGTCCGTGCACATATTTCCAGAGACCGAGATAATTTCCATATCGTCAAAGCCGGCCTCGGTAGCCATAACACTGAGAGCATGTTCCACGCCCTTAGAGATCATGTTCATTCCCATAGCATCTCCAGTGGTGGTCTTGAATCGAGGATACAAGTATGTACCAGCCAGAGCAGTTTTGATGGATTGAAGTCGTGCGAATCTACTTGTGGAGTTGAAAGCATCTGTCATAGTCTTTTGACCAGCCTTTGAGTCAAGCCAAACTTTGGCAGCTCCTGCACGGGCAAGGCTTTCAAAGGAGACACAAGGACCACGAGTCATTCCATCACCGATCAGTACAGTAGTTGCACCACCTCCCGCATTGATCGCTTTAGATCCTCTGCTCGTGCTTGCAACCAGAACGCCTTCAGTGGTAGCCATAGGGATGAAGAAGCTTTGGCCGTCAATGACGATGGGTCCAGCAACACCGAGGGGAAGAGGCAGATAACCGACGACATTTTCACAGCATGCACCCAAAACACGATCGAAGTCGTAGTGTTCGTAAGGAAGGAGAGAGCTCTCTAGAAGGCTTGTGGTTTCCGCAGTAGCTGGGGTACGTGAGATGATGGATCTTCTGATCTTGACCGCACGAGTGGTATCACCCAGAGTCTTCTCCAGGGCGTAGCCAGCAATTTTGCCTTGCAGCGATAGCTCCACCAGTTCTCTATCAGTCAACTCAGGAGCACGTTTCTCCTTGAGCATTTGTTCCATTTGGGCTTGAGTACGTCGGAGAGCTGGCTGGGAGGAGGGTGCTGCAACAGGTTCTTGCGGGCGCCTTCGCATAACCAAGCCATCTTCTTCATCATCCGTAGTAGCTGGTGTTGGGGGTAGAACCGCATCTTCTGCGCCATTGCCAATAGCAGGAAGCCTTGGAGGCTGGGCAGTGGCAGCATCGTTGAAACGCTCCGCACGTTGAAGTTCGGCAGGATCGACAGCATGATGAGGAGGCATTTGAAGTGGCTCTTTGATGCTCCACCTGGCAGCGTTGAATAGATAGCCGTTCAGAATCACGCTCAAAGCGAGGGCAAACACGATCCACTTAGAGAGGATTGGATCTTCGAGACTCTTCAAGAGACTGTCAACGACACGACCATATTCGCTGTCTTCCGGGTTTTGCGTTTCAAGCGGGGCACGGGTGACCATGTTCCCATAATGGACAGAAGGATATTCAAGCTCGTACTTGATAGGAGCAAGGATTGTGACAATAGTGGACTTGTCATTAGACTTTGCCATCTCGAAAATTGCATCAAGACCGTTCGAGGCAACCTTAAATGGGTCCATCGGTGGTGGAGTCATAACACTGGCGAATCCTTGGCCAGAGAGTCCGGTGACAGTTGGAGCTTCAGCGTTGCTTTTGCCGCCTCTGAAAGGAATGGTGCAAAGGTTGAGAATGTTGACAATGACGAACCCAGAAACCATGAGAACCTTGAACTTTGGAACGCTGCTGTCTCGGACCTTGCGGCCAAATATGTTTGTCTCGTTGTTTCCAGACTTGTCGGCTTTAGGCCACTCATCGCTCTGAGCAACATTCTCAGCAACTCGGTGGTTGACTCCGTCGTCTTCCAAAGCCTGGCGAAGCGCAACATGACGCTTGATTCGGTTGATTTCAAGCTTAATACTCAAAATTGCAGTGTAGAATGTGAAGAGAAGGATACAGTCAAAGACTAAGATCCAAGCAGCAAGGAAACAGAACTGCTGTAGTCCACCTTGCACACCAGATGCAGCTCCAGCTACCAAGATACAGATCTCAATAACGTAGTCTCTGACAATTTCGTAGCCCTTCTCGTTGATGGCGACCTGAACAGCATACTGAATAGAAGTCGGCGAGACGCCGAATTTCTGATCAGCTCCTGCGAGTTTTGGGCTGCCTTGTGGTTGAGGTCTTCTCGTCTCGAGGGACGCGGAGAGAACAGCTTTTGTTAAGACAATTGCCTTCTCAAATCCAATAGTGACAACCAAGAATGGAAGCCCTTCAGACAGAAGAACCATGTTCAAAGGTACTCCCATCTTAGTTGTAACAATCAGACCGAAGAGAAATGCGAAGACCGAAGAAAACAGAGTCGTAGCGAATAGCCAAAAATTCGATCCCATACGACGCATGGAGACGAAGAGAGAAACGAAGGTCAGGTGCATAGAGATATATCCCAAAACCATGATGATAATATCCAAAGTTTCAGCGTTCTTAATGAGGTCCACAAACTCGGTCCAGGCATTCGAGGCCCAATTTCTCACACTTCGTTTTGAGGTAGTGGCTCTTGCGGCCTTCATGATCCACATCTTCTCCTCCTTGATGGGTTCTGCCCCGTAACCATGTCGGGCACTCTCATCCTGTGGCAATGTGATTGCATTTGGAAGCTCCTGAGCTCTGGCAAGAAACTCCGCAGCTTGACTGTAAGGTACCGAGTATGCCAGAGCTGTATCCTGGGAAATTGCCGAGAGCGGATTCGAAGTCGATGGTAATTCTGTAACTGAAAGGTTCTGTGGAAGAGGGATGGTATGAGACAGTGGTGCGCTCTGTGGAGCAGAAGCAGCCAAAGAATCAGGGAAGACGAATGTGAGGAGAGCCAGGTGATCCACGTCCTTTGAGACCGTAGCCTCTGCTTCTGATGCCTGCCATTTCCAACCAGTCTCGGCACCAACTCTCAATTGTCTGCTTCCTTCATTCAATGATGCCCAGTCTGCCTTTCCAACAGTAGCAGACTCAAACAAGCTACCTTCGAGGAGACCAATGTATGTCGTACTGGCCAGAACCGCAACAATGACAATCGTGTGTATGGGGTGGAGACATGCTCGGCGGGAGAGGGTCTGGAGGAATGGAGTGACTTTCTTGTTCACCCAGACTGGAGTCGCAGGAGCATCTGCGCCGGTAGCACCGCGAGCTCTCGTGGGGAGGAAGAACGTCCCGATTAATGAGCGAACCATATTTATTGAATTCGGGGTGAGCAGGCAAAGGTTTCTAAGAAGCCATCGACTCGCGCTCAGCGGGGTTCTTGCTATAAAATTTAAATTAGTCTTGCACACATCCCATTGTCTCCTCACGTCCTCATTATATACAATTGTTGACACAAGATAAAGTCGAATCATCGTCGAGCTAATCGTAAAAATTGACGCGGGGTGTGCAATTTGACAGGCCGAACTCCGGTCCAGCAGAATACCCCGAGCTCTACGAAAAGAGATACCGAAGAGCTGGATTTCTTCGAGAAAGAACTGCTCGATGACATGCAGGAGAGACGGCAAGGAAAGAATTCGGGTTTTTGCAGATGTATGCGAACATCCAAACGGGGAGGTCGAGTACGGGAAAACGGAGGAACGGTTGGGGAGAGACTGAATGGTTGGTAGGTACTCACAAGAATCTGCGGTGAGGGCTGAGATTGCGACTTTGGCACACAGCTACACAGACAGCCCCGAAGCTTTTTCGATGTTGAATCCGACTCTGACAACGCAAGCTGCTGACTCTCTGCGATGCGAGTTGATCAATTGAATGTGGAGAGGAGTGAGAGAGAGGCAGCAAACTTGGTCGAGGAGTAGTTGGGGTGAGGGTGAACTTGGTAGGTAAATTAAAAGTCGCCTGGGACTGGGATGGGGCGGCGCGGACCCGAGTACAATCTGATCTCGCTAATGATGACGCTTAGGCAGGAACAGTTAGAGCCATGCAGAATGATAAAGGGCGTCTGCCGAGAAAGGGGTAGTCACCTACCTAGGTAGAGAAAATAAAGAAAGTAGCTGGGGCAACTACCTACTTTACTCCCAATTATCAAAGAACTTGAGAAGAACAATACTAAGATGGGTACCTATATGTAGTATCCAGAGTGGGAAGGGGAGCTGTGAGAGCTTAATATTGTTCTCTCGAGTTCTTTGATACCTTTTAACCTTTCCCTCTATCCTTTCTCGCGAGTCGCTACCTGGTACTTCGTATCCTATCTACGGTGCCTATTCCCCCCAACCAGGACAGCCTTCGAGGATTGCGTATGCTGATCATCCAACAAGCAAATCATCATCTCAAGAGCCGATCACGGAGGCGCAGCGCCAACAAATGTCGTTGGGCTGTACCGTCGTCGTATAGTAGGTTGGTAGTGGGGGGCAAAGTGTGGCTACTGAATCCGACTGAGAATGCGACCCCTATTTCATATGACTAAGTGAATCAATCATTGATCCCCGCAAACGAGCCGATGATGAGAAGAAGGTAAGGCAAGAAAAACAAACAAAGAATGGAAAAGTTCTGTTGGAGACTTTGACTTTTTTTTGTTTATGGCGCTCACTGCGGCTTGGAGCTTTTTATCTGTCAAGTGATTACAGTTTTGTTGTTGCTTTTGTGGTTATTCTTCGGTTGTTATTTTTGTGTTTTCATCGGTGGCCGAAATATATTTGGCTGCCAATCATATCGGACCCTTTCAACGTTCCACAACATTCTATCATCTTTTGCATTATCTATTCCTAAGTAGAATGCCGAACATTCTCGCCGATCAACAAGTTCTCAGTGCTGGTCAAATGGAAGAGAATAGAAAGCCATCCCTTGCTCGACTTGTCCATGTCAAAGCCAGCATAGGATACTAACTTTTCGGGGAGTTTTGATAAATGTTGACTATGCATGCAGGATGGACACTCTCAGCTGCTTCCTTTCAGTAGCTTATAACGAGTCTGTTCAAGCATGACAAGGTCATTATCAGGAATATTCCTAATAAAGTTTAACATCCGGTTGTGTTCCCATTCGCCGCCTGCACGATACGGAGAATATCAGAAACTCCGAATGTCCTCCCCCAAACTTCCAAGTCTATCCGAGAGATATTTTTTATTATTGGCAATTGCCATTGGTTGTAGTTCATCTGAAAAGGTACTGCTTTCAAACCTCATAGCTACTGTGCCTCGCAAGGTCATCCGACGGCATAGTTCTCGAAACTCCTCTCCCTAAACGCCATAACAGCACGCATAAGCAAGCGACCATCCCAAACTCCCGAACATCAAGCCCATAACCCTCATTCCTCAATCTCCAACCCCCTAAGCCTCCTAACC
>JAFJYG010001076.1:0-15246 GCA_017366145.1 Cadophora sp. M221
ATGCCGAGCTGGCGGGCGACATCCAAGTATGCTTGATGCAGACTTTCTGTAATAGTCGCCGGGATCCAGATGACCGAGCAGTTGCGATACTTGTCTCGGACTTGTTAGGCAAGCTCGAGTGCCAGCTGGGTCTTACCAACGCCTCCGAGTCCAACGATGGCTGTTCGTGTACTTCCGCCCGAAAGTAGCTTCTCTTCGACTTCAGTGAGCTGCACCTGACGATCGGTAAAGCGACGGTTTCTTTCGAATGGCACGATGAAATGGACTTCTTTGCCTATGACAAAACTTAGTGCAGTTCAGATCACGCCAAGTATGCCGTACCTGTTTGGTCTTTCGGCGCACTCCGGTCCTTCGAAAATTCCTCAATGGTCATTTCAAGACGCTTCAGGGCAGCCGTCTTCCCTTCACTGTACATAGGCGGCATAGAAACCTCGCAGAGACCTAATAAACAATACACAATACCTTCTTCTTCTGTTGTCTGGCGCTGCGAAACCCAACTCTGTCGCTCACTTACGCTGAAATCTGAGAAAGGGTTTCCTTGCAAGGCTCGAGTAGGGATTCGGGTAATCTCGTGAATTATCGATTCGAGGGAAGCTTTATCGCCTAGCAGCTTTCCCTCCTTCGAGAAGAATTCGACGATTGCCGGAGCAATCAATTCTTGAAGCGTCCAGCCCCTGGTAAACCATCTACTACCCCTGAAGGCTTCCTTCCATCTATTGTCTTTGGTCTGAATGGCTGCATTATCACCAGATGCTGACACATCTGCGTGATATACGTAGCATTTCTTTGCATTCCGATACCAATGGAACATGGAATTGATCGCCGTCGTTAGTTAGGTGGAGTCCGACTTGTTAATACAGCAAGTGTCTACCCAGAAGTACTGGAAGCCATCTGTAGCGGCCAAAACTTGATCTTGTCGTAACCACTCTTACCTTTCCTGGCACCACTAGCAATGAGATCTTGATACTTGGCAGACAGGATCTAGGGAACGGTGAGTGCTGCAGGGTGTGTTTAACATGCGGGAGGGGTCAGAGCCATCGCCGAGCCGCATCTGATGCTACCGTACATCTGCAGAACCATACCAAATAGCTCGCCCAGGGAGCAGCCGCCCAGCGCATGTGCATCCATGCAGGTCTCTACTTTGCTCGCGCTAGCATAAAACTCCCCGAGGCATGGGCCCTAAATACTCGGGGTAAGGATAAATAATTCCTTGTCCTGTCTCTATCAACACGAGCCTTAGCAAGGACAAGTAGCCAATCATTTGTTCAAAATCGGCCTAAGGAGAATCTACCAGAACCACCTTACAGGGCAGGGGTTTATTTATCCCAACCACCAAGTACTTATTTCCGTGTTCTCTGCTGCACACTAGGCAGGCACTCACACAGCGCGCCCGGCTGATGAGGCTGGCCGCAGGACAAGTGGTGAACTTTCCTCGCGTCTCTCCACAACAGTCCAAATCAGCGAGGGAAAATACTAGGCTGGACGAGACCCACTTGAAACCGCCTTTCGTGCAAGTACGGAGGAGGTCCGTCATATCCGTGAGCTATTGCATGCGCCGATCGAGAGGAAGGCTGGGGCACAACGCATTCATCCTGACCGCCCGATCAGCCCCTATCGGTCCGCACGTCCACCCACAACAACTTTGGCACGCCACTACTTAAGATTTTGCAGGGAGTGCCTTCTTGTGTTCCCTTCTCAAATTCTACTCAACTTTCTTGTACTCTAATACCATCATTGGTTTTGAGATAAGAGGAAGTATCAGTCGAGATGAACGAGGAAAAACAGGAACAAGAAGTAAAAATACAAGAGTTGAAGGGGGAAGAGGTGAAGAAGCAGAAAAACAAGTAATTGCAACAAACGGTTTAACGAGAAGAATGATTGGAAACGACATGAGAACTCCCAACATTTCCACCTTGAGTCTTGGCGCTGTGATGCTGACCGACTTGAGGGCGGCGCTTGCGCCAAAGTATGCTACCGCCGCCAAACCTTCAAGGACCATCTGGAGAAAGAACACCAGATAACCGCGACCAATCTTGTGATGGAGAAGAACAACGCTTGCCGCATTGGTCGTAACTGTCAAGCGAGATTCTGGTGCGGTTTCTATTGGAAACTCGTTGATCTAACGAAGAAAGGTCTCGATGCCTGAACGAAGCGCTTTGATCATATTGATGATCATTTTATGAGACGAGCACCTTTCAACAAACAAAACATCTCCGATTGGATACCTGTGGATGGAAATACTGTATATATATATATATATATACGAAGCCTAGTCTTTCAAAGATTCTTTTTCCTTTGGCTTTTGTACTGCTGCCGATTGCGCGTGTGAAAAGAGTACTCGACACCTTTCCCAATTCTCGTATTCTCCCGATGGAAGTCCTGCGTCAAGATTCCTGAGAAATGCATATTTCCACGTCTCTATTTGCCCGTGAGCTTCAAGCCAATTTCGCGTGGCTAGTGTACTAGTTCATGCATTTCGAAGGTTGTGCCGTCTTTATTATCGAAGATGAACGAGTAATTTCGCAAGACCACGAGATCGTCTTTGAACCCATCATTAACACTAGATTGTGATTCTTCACTTCCATTGTCATCACTGTACTCAGCACCAATATCAAATTGATTGTGATTGTTGATTTTTTCTTGGTTGTACTGCGACTGCTCATCTCGACTTCGAAGTAAGGCCTCAGGGATTCTTTGCTGGTCAAAAAAGCTTATAAGCGATAACAAATCAGTAGCTGTTCGTTGTATCTCAAGAATGTATTTAAAAGATATCGTCTCGACGAAGCTATCCGCCATTGCAGTTAAGTAGACTAGTTCTTTTACTATCGCTCTTCTAAAACTCCTGTAGATACTGGCGCACGGAATACCGTGGCACTCTTTGGGATATATATGCAGCAGCTTGAACAATGGCGAAAGGCATATACTCGAGGACCGCAGCGAGCTCATCAAGTTCCTTGCCGTCCTCGTGTGATCCTAGCTTCTTGTCAAACAATACTAGCCCATCTGCCCTGCTCATCGGTCTAACTGCAATAATGTCGCGCGGTTCAACTACCTTTAGAGCAACACCTTTGCTTCTTGTGGTTATGAGAATCGTCCCATTCTAGCATTACGGAAGGTAGAAGACAAGCGGTCGTAAGTTCCCGCTCCCTGTGTCGCTTGTTTGCCCATCTTGCCTAGTCCTCCGGTCCTCAACGAGGAAGCCAGCGTTATCCACATTATCAAGTATAAGAACCCACTTCGCCTTTTTATCGTCGCACAGTCAGTCGCGCACGAGCTGGAAAATATTGGCCGTAGGGTTCTTTCGCCCTGGGATCTTAACACGATTTGCAGCCTCTCGAAAGCTCTCCTCAAACCGGGCAGCATTGCTCGCGTGAATCCAGAACACTCATATCTCCGGCGAGCGGTTTTGAATTCGATAGGCGTATTTGGTGGCGAGTTGCGATTTACTTCAAAACTATTAGTAATTTGTATTGGCAGGAGCATTTGCGCTTACCCAACGCCACCTAGGCCAACGAGCGCGATCTGAGATCCCGGGACAGTGCATTTCTGGTGAATCTAATTAAGTATCCTTCGATCAACGAAATCTGTGTCGCGACTAAAAGGTATGACGATAGACGGGTTCGGTGGAGTCTCTAGTCGTTTTGCGGGTCGGGACGTCATTAGTGCGGGGTCGGCTTGAACCTTTGCGACTTAACCAAGAGGTGCGTTGGGCATCAGGCGTTGGGATGGGACTTAACTTACCCTTCAAAGGACTGTCAATTGCCTCCCGAAGCCGCCGAAACGCCTTGACTTCTCCTTCGCCATAAAGAAGTGGCATCTGGACATCGAAAATTCCAAAGAGCAAATATGCCTTATCCTCTCCGCGTGTAGTTTGTCGCCTCTTTGCCCAGGAGAATCGTTCGTCAACGTTGAACTGGGAGAGGGAATTTCCTCGAAGCGCCGTGGCAGGGACTCCCGTAATCTCGTGGATTTATTGCTTAAGAGTTCTCTTATTACCTAAACTCTTGCCTTCCTGGGAATAGAATTCAACCGATCTTGGAGCAAGAAGCTCTTATAAGGTCCAGCCTCGTGTAAACCATTTGCTTGCTTGGAATGCAAATCCCTAGGTACACTTAGCAGACGTATCGCTTGCTTTTCGAACATTAGATAAATAAACGTAGCATCTGGCCGCTTTCTGATACCAGCGAAACATTGAGTTGATAGCTTTAGAAGTACTCAATTAGCTTTGACATTGATAAAACAGAATTAATTCACTTCTTCTGTAATAAAAATCCTCTCTCTATAAAGCTACCAAATGATAATGTATTAGCTCCTAAAAAGCTAGTACGTTGGCTAGGAATTTACCTAGACTCAAACCTTAAGTTCAAAGAACACATAGGGATTAGGGCTTCCGAAGGAAAGCAAATGTTCTACCGTCTAAATAGACTAGCAAATATTACTAAAGGTCTATCTCCTTATGCAATTCGTCAACTATACCAAGCTTGTATTATGCAAAACGCAATACTTCTAATTATTTTTGGTGAGTTGTATTTAGTGGCTACTCTTAAACATCCTAAATTGCCTTTGATTGAAAAAATTGTGGCGCCGCCGTTGCCTTCTGTTTCATTTGGAGAGGGTGTCTTTTGATATCGTACTAGACTTCTTATACTAAAGCTGTATCACTAGGCCTGCACTATCTCCGAAACTCATTAAAGGGTCCAAGCCAAGTTCTTCGGCCTCCCCCACTACGCGGGAGATCGTTAATAGCATTATGGCGGTTACTGCGTGCAGATTTATGCAAGATCGCCATACGGGTCGGTACCTCGAATCGAAGCGAGTGACGATCTCGGTGGGGCGCCAGCACCGCACGTGCGACGTTGCCTGAGGTACGAGGCAAGAGACTCGAACTCCAAAGTTTGAAGGTAAATGTACGATCCGGGTTCTCTATTCCTGTCATCTCTTCTCCAAATACTTTAGTAATCTTTTCATTGATAAAAGCAAATCATTAAATACCAAATTTTATTATCTTATTCTATGCCTTGTAGTATGAGGGTTTGTGCAACTAACCGGTTTTGCGCGTTTTCAGTTATGTACGACGATGCTATTGCCACGAGGCTGCCGCCTAGCTGAGTGCGCCAGCCTCAACAAAACATCTTCTCCAACTTTCTTCCCACTTCATATCGATACTGTTTCGACGGCTCATCAGCTACAGAGAACCTTTCCGTCTGCGATCCTCGAATCTAGTCGAATCATGCGCCTGCTATAGTTTAACAACGATGGCAATTTCAGCTTGATTGAGTTCTTTGAAGACGATATCCCCGAATATACTATACTTTCACACAGATGGGAAGCGGGGAAGGTCACTTTTAAAGACCTAACAAACGGCACGAGTAAAGGCAAGGCTGGCTACGGCAAGATACAGTTCTGCGAAGAATAAGCGAAGTATAATGAGTTGGAATACTTTTGGGTTAATACATGCTGCATTGACAAATCGAGCAGCTAGGGCTTTAGCTTCTCTTTCTAGTATCTTGATATTATTCTTGAAACTTTTTGAAGAGGCTATTAGCCCTATGTCGTTCATGTATGATATAGGCTTAATATTTCTGGAATTAAATAAATCCCGGATATATATTAGGAATAGAATTGGTGATATAGGGCTTCCTTGGGGTATTCCCGTAATTATTAGACTAAAAGCTTCAGTTTGATTATTAAAGCTTAGTCTAATGACTCGGTCTTCAAGAAAGGATTTAACCCAGGTTATCAGGCTTAGAGGTAGTTTTAGAGAAACTAGTATCTGTAATAGTCTGTTTTTTGCCACATGGTCAAAAGCTCCCTTGACGTCAAGGAATAAAACACTGGTTTTTAACTTATTCGCCTTGTTAACTTCTACTTCATCTTGTAAGAGCAAAGTTGCGTCAATAGCTGATTTATGTAATCTACTACCAATTTGGGAGTCGTGTAGTAAATCTGTAGTTTCAGCTAAGTAACTAAGGCGCTGGGCTAGAATTCTTTCAGAGACTTTGCCTAAGCAATTGAGTAATGAAATAACTCTATATGCTTTTGGTTTTGAATAATCAGGCTTTTTTGGTTTCTTTAGAATAAAGCCTGTAGCTTGTTTCCATGGCTTTGGATGATAGCCTTGATTCAGTAGTATTGAATATACTTTAAAGAATATATTAGGAATAGCTAAATAAGCTTGTGTTATAATTTCTTGAGTAATAAGGTCTGGGCCAGGGGTTTTACCCTTAATCTTTGAAGTACATGCTCTCTTTATTTCTCCTTGAGTTAAAGAAGGCCATTTCCAGAGCTTATTACTAGCGTTTAAATAACTAGTGTTTTCTGAAAGACTTTGTAAGTCAGGGCCTTCGGAACTAGGAGGGATTGGGAAGAGAGTGCTTCTAAAGATATTACACTTATTTTGGAAAGACGATTCTAACTCTTCTAACTCAGAGTTATATAAGCTAGGTATAAGTTGAGAACTAGAACCTTTTGTGTATAACATTGCTTTAAAGATCGTCTGAGTATCCTCTTTCTCTAAGAACTTATTCCAATGTCTTGTTTTTGCTGTTTTAATAGCATTAAAGTACTGGTTTTTTGCATCTTTTAGTTCTTGTTGAAATAAGGT
The DNA here is from genome assembly GCA_017366145.1 of Cadophora sp. M221. Taxonomy (NCBI): domain Eukaryota; kingdom Fungi; phylum Ascomycota; class Leotiomycetes; order Helotiales; family Ploettnerulaceae; genus Cadophora; species Cadophora sp. M221. The sequence goes on from JAFJYG010001076.1 coordinate 6,605, forward strand.
ATACTCTGAAGCTTTAGCTTTCCGGTATAGCTTTTGCATGCTTTTCCGTAGAGCTTTTAAGTCTTCATTCCACCAGGGTTTATTATTAGTTAAGTACTTAGACTTTGGGATCGTCTGATTAGCTGACTCAACGATTTTACTAGTAAAGAGCTCTCCTAACTCTTCTAACTCTTGGTTTGAATACGTAAGCGCTAGTTCGTAATTAAAGTTTTGAAATGAGCTTTTTAAGGCGTTCCTAAACTTAAACCATTCTATGTTTTTTGTATTAAACCTTTGAATTGGAGAGTGTAAGGTTTGAGAGTTTGTAATAGTAAATAATATCCCAAAGTGATCTGACCCTAAGTCTGGCATAACTTGCCAATCTTCGATCTTATTAACTATTCCTTGAGTTGCAAATGTTAAATCGAGTACAGAAGGAGTTATCATATGAGGTCTGTAAAAAGTCCCTTCCCCTGGAGTATTTATTAGATTTAGAGAGTGTTTCTCAATAATATCTAATAAAAACTCGGCATTAGAGCCTTGGTGTTGCAGAGGATCCCACCACGGGTGATGTGTATTAAAATCCCCTAGTAATATAGTTTTATCCTTAAATTCAAAAGGAAATATACCTTCTCTTTGAATTGTAGGTATATTATTAGGGAGATTCTGGTGTATGGCGTTATAAACATTAATTAACTGGGTAGAATCAGCTAAGTCTATGATTACACAATCAGGGTCCCGTGGTGAGCTAGGCGCTAGCGTAGCTAATATCTTATTAGAGATATAAAATAAAGCTCTAGGCCTAATAAGGTCTTGATTCGATAGGATTTGTTTAAAACTAGAGTGGATTACTGATCTAAAGGAAGAATCAGCCTCTGTAATTATCCATGGTTCTTGAATCGCTATAACCTCAATTGATAACTCTACGGCTAATTGCAAAACGTGCTCTGTAATAGGCAAGCTCTTATTTACATTGATTTGAAGGATTTTAAGCCCAGTTATCATTTGCTGTATTATTAAAAGAGTCACTGCTAGAGGTAATAGGTCTAGTAGTCTTGTTTTTGATTGCTAAGTAGATTTCACAAAGCTTTGAGTTGGCTGAGTGAGTAATCTCTTTACAATTTGCGCAATTAATACTAGTGTGACTACACTTAGTATTAGCCTTACAAGTATTACAAGCGTGAGCTTTTCTTATATGGCTACCGGCACATAAAGTGCATTGAATATCCCTTTTACAAAGTAATTCAGCATGGCCAAAGCCTGCACATTTTTGACATTGAGTAGTACTAGAAGTAGTAATAATCCCCGCAATAAAGAGTCTATTATTAATAGCTCTTTTTGCTTGGCTTTCTTCAGGGAAGGCTACTACAATTGTACCGACTCTAACTAGACCTGATTCACGTTACTTCGCGGCGTAGCCCAGTAAGATTTGCCTATTGGGGTTAAACCCTTATTAAAGGTCTTAATTTCTTCTGAGACTAGCTCTGAATTAAGAAAGCCTTCTTCTGTACTAAAGTCTGAAATAGGGATTCCGTGAATAGCAACTTTGTACCAGGGTTCTCCTTTCTTAAGGCTATATACCGAAGGAAGCACCCCTTTAATAATAGCCTCATTTTGAATCAAAAAATCAATATTAAACGTAGCAGTGGTAGTAAGAACTATATTACCCCTTAGCGAGAGGGAGGCCGAAGAGACTACTAAGTCACTAAAGCCTCCTTCTTTAAAAGCAGCATTAATTCGATTGCGCGTGGTAATAGGAGAGAATTCAGTAGTCGACAGTCTATGTGTCTGTAAGAGGGTGCATCTCTTAGAAGTGACTGACTTACTATTTCCCTTTGGCTTATTAGCCCCGGTTTCGGTAGGGTTCCTAGGGCTACCTGGAGCCCTAGCCCTATTCCCCTTAGCACCGCTATCAGTACTACTAATAGCTATGCTTTGTACCTGGTTTGGTGGTTGAGGGTATTTGCGGTTAGCCTCTGTTGCTACTTTAGCCCAAGTAGTCGTTTTTGCTTGACTTTCGATTTTCTTTGAGGCTCTTTCAAGGTTAGCTACTTGTGAGGCTAGAATCGATGACGTATTTTTGACTCTATTATGCTCTGTATACTCTCTGAATATCTCAAGCAAATCTAGCAACTTCGCTTGTTCTTCCCTTGACTTAGTAGCCGAATACGCCTTAACTAGTAAGTCTCTGGCTTCAAGGACTAGCTTTTGACTACTAGTCTTGTTGTTTTAGCTACCTTGGAAGAAAGTCTGGCTTTGGTGATATTTACCATCGAAGTTAGTGTTGATTCGTGGTGTCTTATCGATATAGTGGTTATCGATAGTCGGGTTAGTTGGTCCGCGCTTTGCAGGGGCCAGTTGAGCCGCACTAGCGAATAGGGGCCGGGAAGGGGTGTTTTGCCTTAGAGACGTAGAGCTAGAGGCAGCGGTAGCTCTAAAGGCCCTAGGAGTATCTTCGATCGATTCCTCTGCTCTAGTTAGCCTAGTGGGAAGTTCCCCTAGGTCTCTGGGCCTTGGCGTGGGTGTTGGAGCCTCTGAATCGCCGAAAGGATCGAAAAGGGGCTCCATAGCTCCCCGGCTATTACAGAGCTTATAAGGCTCTATATCGCTGGGGGCTCCAAGTAAGAGGTGCTTTTGGGGTTCTTTGAAGTTTGGAAGACGATGGGGGTCAAAGGCAGGGGGGTCAAAAGTCCCGAAAAAAGGGTGTGTTAACGTACTGCATCATTGGCATGGCCAGCTATTCGAATTTCGGAGGCCTGATAGTGAAGAGCAATATCAAATAAGATCTGTATAAGGCACCAAAAGAGACAATCAGCCTCGTGTGAATAGAATGAGCGAGTCCGGCCGAGAGTGGAAGGGTGGCGTTTATGGTGGTTACGGAGCTTTCTTTATATAGCGGCATCTACGCTATAGAATATTGGGTTAGCAGAATTTATGCTAAGCAAGCTCCGTGTTTGCACCTGCCTTAGCAAATTCCACGAGATACTCTGAAAGCCACAAGCATGCGGCTTTGCACGATGCTTCTTTCAGCGGCTGCGAATACGCTCCGTGCTAGAGTAAACTACTAGCCGGCCCACCTCCTGTTTCGCTCGGGGCTCACGTACAGTCGGGGAAAGCAAATGTCACCGGCAAGCAAACCTGTCACTCCCCGGGTTAACGTTAGTGAATTATTTTAGGTGTGTTCCTCACCAAAACATGGTCGTAAATCACAATTACTCAAATGAATTAACAACGCCTAAATACTTAAAGATACATAATCATCCCCCGCCTTAATACTATCCTCAGAATCCTCTCTTCTTGAATTTTCGGCCATAATACGTGCTTCAATTGCCATATCTCTGGCATCCTTTTCGACTACGCTAGTAAGCTCACCACCTGATTCTGTAAATATCTCAACTTCGTCGTCTTCTTTTACATGGGATGATATTTGAGCCTCTTTTACCGCAAGTAATAAACCCGGGTGCCCTTCTTCAGTCAAAAACACAGCTTTAGCTACTGTAGGAGCTTTATCTGGCTCTCGATCAACAACTAAGAGATGTTGTGGAGGCTCCTCCCCACGTCTCTGGTACCAGTTGCAGAGATACACTCGAGGGTGTATACTAACTCTTTTTAGTTTAGTCTCAAAAAACTAAACCTAAATACGCAGCTGAATGGCATGCCGGGAAGACGATGAGTTATGGGGAAAGGGCTGCTGTAATGCAGGGGTTCTTTTCCACCGCTGCATCAATTATATGTTCTTCAGCAACTCCAGCTCCACAAAATACGACTTCACTACATCCGCCGCCGAAATGAATGCAAGTCCTTCTTCACCACAAAGCGTACTGTCTTTTCAAAACGCTCCTGCCTCAAAACTAGATGTGATTGAGCTTACCAGGCTGTTGAATACCGGGGGACAGTGCACGCCAATTTGTGAAGATACCAGTGCTTCTCGCGAGTTAACACCAGATATTACAATGAGCACGCAACAATGGATCCAGCAGGTCGAAAGCCTCCAGCAGTCGATAAACTACCTCGATGTTAATTTCCCTTACGAGCAATGGCGGCAGAATCACGTTGTCGATGATCAGTACTGGCGGATCGAAGCAGATTATTGGGAATCTTGCTATGCCAACAAAGAACACACGGGCTAGTGCGTGAAGAAAGCAACGTCAAGAGCCAGGAAGATCAATTCTTTCAAGACATCAGCCAGCTCAACTGGGTCTCAACTTACACGCAGCTCAAGCTTCAAGGGATATCACAAGAAAGCAGTCCTGGACGAGTCTTTAACATCATATACTATTCTCACCGTGCGAGATACTGGGCAAAGCTATGTGAGCAACAGGTCTGTACCCAAGGGCGAAAGGTTATCAATGTCTCATGCTATTGGCAGACAGAGTTTACCTACCTTCATCGCGAATTTTTGAAGTTGAAGAGGAGACCACTTGAGAGGAAGAGCATGCCTTTGCCGAGAGCAAGGATTTCGAAGAGGGGAAAGAAGAGTACACGGGCACCATCAAATGGAGGAAATGGAACGAGGAAGCCAATAGTGTTCGAAGATCGGCCCGGCTCGTACAGGCGCGGGGAGCACTATAAACAATCTTTTGCCCGACACGGGGAGCACATCGTTGGCGCATCACCGCGTTGGCACGAGTTCATTTCTCCCAGAAATTCCCGGTATGGACTTCCTAAATTCGAAACAAAAGCTCTCCTAACATGACCAGCTTTTGAAAATCTGCGAACAGTGCAAAGGCCTGTTTTCGACGACTAGACTTTTACCACAACCAAATCCAACCTCAAAGACGATGGTGACGGTCACACTGATGTAGCGAAATCAAGAAGTTGGGGACGAAGGCGGGGACTTGTGGATGGACAAGGGCCAACCCCTCGGGCGTTGCCTTTAAACACCTTTTATACGTGAGGAGTAGCAAAAACACCTTGAAGGGAGCTTGACTTGCGAGCTATCAGGCCTATTCGACCTCAACTTATCCATCTCGGGAAGTTTTATCACATGGAGAGCTTGAAGATGACAACACCTGCTGTAGCATTAGTTCAAAGTCCCAACCAGATGTCCACAGTCCCCAGCAGACAAAAAGCTACCTATCGACGATTTCTACTTGGTCACAGCGACAGCAGCAACAACGCCCTCATACTTCTCGAGCAGAAGTGCGTTACAGTACTAGGCATGAGCTACTGGTTTTCGCTTAAATTTACCCCGCACCTGACATTTTAGACTTCTGTTCTTCTTGCTAGAACTAGTAAAAATGAAGCTATTCAGACCTCCTAAGTATTACAAAATAACCTCCAAGGTCCTGGCTTTTTGACCTTCTAAAAAAATCCAAAAACCATCAACCCAAACCCTTAATATTTAGTATGCCATCCCTCAGCCCTAATGCAGGCCTTAAAGACAGGAACCAGAGCTAGCTATGTAGCTCTTCTTTCCTCGTCTTTCGTACCTTTAGGTCCAATACAAGCTGTTCCTCTCTTGCCTCTGCAAAGAGTCCTCCGTATCAAACTGAAGTCAGCCTTAACAGTGACCCAACTATTTTACTAGTAAAACACTGTCCTAGCTCATCTAATTCCTGGTTTGTATATATAAAGGCAAGGTTGTAACTAAAATCTTGGAAGGAGCTTTTCAAAGCGTTTCTAAACTTAACCTATTTCATAGTTTTTATATTAAACCTTTGGATTGTAGGATAAGTGGTTTGAGTATTTGTTGGTCCACAGGCCCCTGCAAGAACGTATTTTCCTAGGACTGGGGATTGGGCTGGGACCAGGAGGTCATATCCCTGCCGGACTGGTATCGGCGGGGGTTCGCACGGGGCTCGGTGGCTTAGCTATCCTCGCGCTCTCTTCAATAGAACACAGATTTTATAACCCATACTTTGAACTCTGTCACCATACTCGCATTTGGAATATATTCACACATGCGGCGTGGTACATGAACCGGTACTGCACCGACAGTATTACTTGTAATAGTACCCCAAAGTGATCTGAGCCTAGGTTTGGCATACTTGCCATTCCTCGATCTTGTTAACTATTCCTTGCGTAGCAAATGTTAAATCAAGTTGTTGTTGTTATATGAGGCTTGTAAAAAGTCCCTTCCCTTGGAGTATTTGGTAGATTTAGAGAGTATTCCTTTATAATATCTAATAAAAACTCGGCATTTGAGCCTGGGCTTCGTAAAGGGGTCCCACCACGCGTGATGTGTGTTAGAGCCACTACTAGAGGTAATTGGTTTAGGCGTCTTATTTTTAATTGCTAAGTAGATTTCACAGAGCTTTGAATCAGCTGAGTGAGTAGTCTATTTGCAATTAGCGCATCTGATACTAGTGTGACTACACTTTGTATTAGGTTTACAAATGTTACAAGCGTGAGCTTTTCTTATATGATTGCCGACACATAAAGTGCACTGAATCTCTGTTTTACAAAGTAATTCAAAGTGGCCAAAACTAGCGCATTTTTGACATTGTGCGGTACTATTTTTTTTTTCCCCTTTTAACGTGCTGTATTAGTTAGAAACTATGTAGCACGGCTAGTCTACTAGCGTGGCTAATTATTATATACAAAATTCAGTTCGAATTAGACTGCGACTGTACATTTGGGAACATTCTCCATGTAACTTATAAGAAAATTAAAAACAAAACTAATTAAAATCAGAAACAAAGGAAATAACTAAATGAAAGTACAAATTAAGGCCCTAATAGCCTAATCTTATTCTTCTTCTTCAATCCCTAGCCTCTCTTGGTGCCATTTCATTGTAACTTACATATACTAGTCTCTTTTAAGAATACTAGTATTTCTTTAATTCCAATTTGCGTATGTAATAAAACGGGAATAGTAATAGTCCTAATTTCTAAGTTGCTTTTAATACTAGAATAGAGTTTTTTACGCTCTAATTTATAGTATTTACAACTAAGTAATAAGTGTTCTGCAGTTTCAATACCTACCACATCTACTGTTGGTACGCAAGGAACTGCTTGTGCCGAGGTTCTTCGGAAATAGGCCTGAGGCAGTACGGACCTGTTTCGGACCCCCTTCGGAGGGGTAAACATGTATATATATACCACCTCCAGCACTTCTTAGAAGAGCCAGACTTTACAACCATACCATACTTTTGACTGACTGTCTCACTGCACTTACGTACTCGATATTTCGATGGACGTTCGGTGCTTTCTTACCGGTACTGCACCGACAAAGTAAAAATTCAATTCAGGAAGGTTGAATCGATTGGTTTCCTATTGTAATGTAGGCATGGGGGATTACTCGCCGGTAGTAATATATTCTTGGCCTTCAAACATGTCTTGAATCGCCCGCACGATATATTCTTAATTTTCATTAAGAAACTAGGTATACCTACCTCTGTAGTTGTAGTTTCTCTTCGAATTTGAAAATTCATTAGTGTGATCACACCTAAAGAAACGGGGAACTATGTTAAAGCTGAAACAAAGCCCGTATAGCACCCAATTACATTCTTTAGTAAAAATCTTATAGCAGCTGAGTCAAATTGCAAGATTATAATCACTACTCTGCTCTACTTTACTTAATTTCTTACGCTGTCACCGCACTAAGGGTAATAAGGGAAGAAGGCGATGAGAAAGGTTTCAAGTATGTTTTTTAGACAAAATGATAAGAAACCGGTGAACATATTAGGCATTGCTTTGCGATGTTTTTTTGTACTTAAACTAATCTATTTCGATGAAAATCGCTACTTATATATATTACTAGGGTGCTCTAGGTGGAAGCTCGCGCGTGGCACCTTCTAATACTCGTCGAGATCCTTCATTCTTTGAACTCCCCTCTAGTTCTGCCCCTGCATCGCTTGGTCAGACTTCTACAGTACAAAATAGCCTATCTACGACTGCTCTCGCAATGCAACGACTTGAGCTTGGGCATCGGGATTTGTATGAGCCTGGTACCTGTCGGGAAAGGGGTTATATGCAAGGCATATCATCGGTATATCAGACAGATAGTATTGAAGATGCTACTACAATTGCTGCAACTACGATGCAACGGGAGGTAATTGGAGGGGTTGAGGTATATACCCAAGATGCGGACTTTGAAGTTGACGACGATTTTGATAAGTTGGGTTAATACTAGTTATGCACTGTACATAATTATTCATAGAAGTTTTGGTGGTGATAAATGCACTCTTCATTTTCGGCTCGCTTGGTTAGCGTATGTCGATTTAGCTATTCCCGTATGTCGATTTAGCTGGGCTGCTGTGGCCTTAATTTATATTATTTATATTAATTCGGCCGTGAAAAATTAGGCTCACACACCTTAACTGTTGGTATCTAACCAAGGTTCGATACCTGATATCAGGGTGACAAAGAATACAACAAGTGAAGTTTTTTCAAGTATATTCCGTGTATCCCTCTCGTACGAGAGGGAAAGCTACTTTAAATACATCGAGCCCTAACTCCCTAGCCCGTACGAGCATTACTCGTACGAAACCAGGAGGTTTAGATGAAACCAAGCTTCATTAGGCCAGGAGAGACGACTATCTTTGGAAGTCACCAGATCAAGGGAACACCTCTTAGCTAAGGCTATCCCAACATTAACATCTTGCTAAAACATGAACAAATGATGTGGCTTAAGCAGCTAAATATAACGACCTACCCGCGCGACAATTAACTGCGAGGGTTCTGCCCATCTCGCCTAGGTTTCATAGTAAGGGTATTACC
>JAFJYG010001077.1:0-15233 GCA_017366145.1 Cadophora sp. M221
CCCTTCCTTCGACTAATAAAACAACACTAACTGCACGTTACGTTACCAACACCACCAGCACCACCTCAGCGGCAACAAGGAATCCCATTTCCGTTCCAAGTCTTGGAACTAACTTGGAAGCTGAAGATGAAGCTCAAGTGAAAGACACAGAATCAATCCCCTCGCGGCCCAACTTGTGGCTCAATCAGAGTTTCAAACAAGCAGTCTGATCTGGTACCACTTTCTCGATGGGAGTGTGCGACTTCAAGACACGCTTCATAGTGCAGTGGTGGTACAGAAGTACTGCAAGAGAGTGAGCGAGAGAAAGGCTGATTGATGTATGAAATGCACTTCTTCGGCGCTGGGCGGGACAAACCTCCCGTAAGCCAGCCACCGCTACTTTAAAGTAAATGCAAATGCAAATGCAGCGAAAACGAAAAACCACTACCTAGGTGGTGAGGTACTGAGCCAAAAGGCTTCAAATGAAATATGCCGTATTCTTATTCGGCAAAGGTCGAGACCGCTCACATGCATGTTTCGGTGCATGTTCTGGGCGAAAAATAGTTTAGCCTTTTGAAATCGAGACAGAAGCCGAGATGGACTTCAAGTGCCGCTCCATCCGAATGTCATTTTTTACTAGCGTCTCTCGCGTAATTTGTGTTCGGATTGTACTTGCTGCCCAATCACTATGAAAGTACGTACTGTACAGTAAGTCACATTCTGATATCTTTTTCTGTCAGGTTACACAAGGAGGCCATCTTGGGAATGGAATGTGTATGCGGATGCGGATATGGATGCGGATAGACGCGCAATGAGTATACAAATCACCCCTTCCTTGAACTAGGTAATTTACGAAGTATTTCATCTCTGTTTGCAGACATACCTGCTAAAATACTCAAAACGAAGGGGAAGTTTGTGAAGCTACAAAGCTACAAAGCTACAAAGCTACAAAGCTACAAAGCTACAAAGCTACAAAGCTACAAAGCTACAGCAAAATATCATCACAATGCTTACCTAGGTACCTCCCACCAATGATTAATTCACAGTCACTGTAATGAGCCGAATCGGTCCTACCAAGAGAACCCAAGCCCGATGGCAGGACTGCACCACCCAACTCAGCCAATGTCTCAATACGCCTTTTTGCAAATGCACTTCGTTTGGCGAGTTCACAACTTACCTTACCTCATGACACCGTGGATCATCACTGCTTAGCTGCTACATTTTGTCAATTTACATGTCCTCCCGGATAAATCTCCCGTGAGACCATAGGAAGCAATTCAGGAAACATGCTCAATAATTGACTAGATAGTAAAGAAGCAGTACTCAGTTTACCTCCGCACCTATACTTTGTTTGAGCTCTTGGCAGTTGATGGCAGGTTTTGCAACCGCTGTTTAGGATTTCTACTGTCTGCCTAGAATCGAATCATAAACTCCGTCTATTTTGAATGTATTCAGATTTTATTGAAGTCATACAGTTAGTTACCTTCGTTTTAGCTGGCAAAATGTCATGATTCCAAGGTAGAGGGAGGGTCGGTCACGTTTAGGTACCTGTCCATCTGATCACGATTAGTCATCCACCGTGGCTGCACGATGATGCACAAGACCAAACCAAGCCTCCTTCAACAACCACAACACCACTCCAAAACAGACCGCCTCTCTCTATCTCTCTTCTAACAGACAACTACAACGACTATGTGAGCGACCAAGCCACGATGCTATATCCAAGCATCACCAACCTACTCTTCGCGAGCATCGCTCCCCTCATCACCGCACACCCCTCCCCTTCTCACCCCAGCACACCCATCCTCCCCCCCAACGAACCCACCACCACAACACACAACATCTCCCTCCCCCTCTTCGCCGAACTCGAAGAACTCGCCCGCATAGTCGACATATCCTATTGCGTCGGCACAACCGGGATATCCAAGCCCTTCCTCTGCGCAAGCCGTTGCGATGAATTCCCCTCCTTCGAGCTAGTCGACACATTTAACACCGGCCCTCTGATGAGCGACAGTTGTGGATATATCGTGCTTGATCATGGGACGGGACGGTTGGGGAAGGGGAGGGTTATAGTTGCATTTAGGGGGACGTATAGTATTGCGAATACGATTGTGGATTTGAGTACGGTTCCGCAGGAGTATGTGCCGTATCCTGACCGGCCGGATAATTCGAGCGGGAAGGGTGATCATGAGCATGGGCGGCGCCCGGGTGTGGGGAGGGAGAGACATCATCGTTCGTGGCGGGATTTCGTTCCTGGGCGGTGGAGACATTGGGTTGTGCAGTCGGACGATGAGGAGGTGGAAGAGGGGGTGAGGATGAAGGAGGAGGGGAAGCCCGAGGTAGTGAAGTGTATGAATTGTACAGTGCATACTGGATTCTGGACGTCATGGCAGAATACTCGTCCATTCATCCTACCATATATCAAGCTCCTACACGAGAAATACCCAGACTACAGACTTGATCTCGTGGGCCATTCGTTAGGCGGTGCGGTCGCCGCGCTCGCTGGGCTGGAATTCGATTCGCTAGGCTTGGAGCCCACGGTCACTACATTCGGGGAGCCGAAGGTTGGGAATTCAGGGTTGAGGAATTACATCGATGCGGTTTTTGGGTTACCTTCTGAGCATGATTCGCATTCGAGGAAGGGGTTGACAAGTGGACGGTATAGACGTGTCACGCATGTCGATGATCCAGTCCCGCTCCTCCCGCTGCAGGAATGGGGATATCGCTCTCATGCCGGCGAGCACTTCATCTCCAAAGCGGAGCTGCAGCCTAGTCTGGCCGATATCCGGCTTTGCTATGGTGATGAGGATGTGGAGTGTATGGCTAGTGCTGAAGTGGACGAGTCGTGGTTTAATCATGAGGCTGCTAGGGATGCGGCGGATGTTTATAATGATTCTGAGGGTGGGGAGGAGTTTAAACGGGAGGGTTGGCTGAGGGGGAAGGATGGAGATGGAGATAGGGGTGGGGATGACGTGGGACTTGAGAAGAGATGGGGATTCCCTATCCCGGCAAGGTATAAGATGTGGCAGCTCTTCTTTGCGCATAGAGATTATTTCTGGCGCTTGGGCCTTTGTGTTCCTGGTGGTGACCCGCTAGATTGGGGGAGGGATAAGTATAAATTTGGTGATGAGGGGGAGGATAATGGTGGGGAGGTTGGGAGGGAGGAATTGTAATTGTGCTTTGGTGGCGTGTTGGTGTTGGATCTTGAAAAGCAGAAGAGAAAACTGGGGAAGGCAAAATCAAGGCTGAGAAATTTGGGGTTTTGGAAAATTGTATACAGTATCTTTGTTAAGCTGGCTTTCAGGATGAGGGTTGGGGAGCGTTGGTGTTTGGGTTTGGATTCGGTTGTTATTTACTGTACTGCTTTTGATTATCCGTTGGGTTGGATGGTTCTTCGGATTCTGGATTTCGACACTAGGAAAGAAAACGCGTATGCAGCGAGCAAGCGAGCGAGGAAGAGATATCGTATATGAAATATGAAAGAAAACGATGAGTACGATTACTAAAATGAACAAAACTGCAATTGCAAATTGAAAATAAAAGTTCAGTATTCAGTACTCCATTCGATATTCATCTGTTTTTTATACTCCTTTAAGAATTAGAACGAGAGAGCTTGATATTTTCCCTCGGTGTGTTTAAAAAATCAAAGTGACAAATTTGATTCATACGTGGTTACAGCGGCTCAAAACAACTTAGGGTAGTAAGCTACTCAGCTGCGCAAGCAAACAATGTTTGTTTACATCCTCTGCGAAATAAGCGAGTTGCGAGTTGCGAATACAGACCGTCTTGTCCCCAGGTTTTCTTGCATATTTTATTTTTATGATCGGGTGGGACTTTATTTATATCTCTTTTGTTTTAATGTTCAGGATGTACCGAGTAGCAGGTACTTGATATGATAGAATACTCTTTACTTTGCCTTATTTGTTGTCGATACGCTGCTCGGCTGCCCGGCTGCGCCTGACGGATGACTTTTTCGTCTGCCCTGCATAATGCAAGGCTCACATCCCCCTCCCCCCATTTAATGCCCCAGGTTATTTCTGGCTCCAGAGTTACTGTTAGATTATACTTGTTAGATTCTTTCATAATGAATTTAACACGCGTTCGATACTTCAGATTTAATCTCAGGTTAAAAATTCAGCCGTAGAAATTAGAATGGAATGAATCTAGCTTAGCTACCCTACCCATCTACTCTATCGAGATATCCCCACCCGATATTGCTGTGGATTTACATTTCTGTACCTATGTATGAATCGCAACTCCGCAAATGGCCTGACCGTGGCCTTTAATGTGCTTTCTGGGAGATTGTGTTCATAGCCCTCCAATGGTAGGTGAAGTTTAGCCTGCGGGAGAGTGAGCGGCTCCCAGCGTCAGAATTTTCTTGAATATGCACTTTAGATGCACCTACATCTTCCCACCGTCCGTCTAAGACTGGCTCATGCCACGCCAATCCACATGTTGAAATGCGACAGTCATATACGACATGAGCTGTTCTGCATCCAGCGCTTTCGTGTCCCTACTAAATTTTCATTGTGCCGCGAGATTTGAACATGATAGCTGAGGGAATAAAAGTATGGATGTGAACTTATTGGACTGCTCTGCGCCATGCAGGGAAGGAGCTAAATATTAGAGGCCAAGCTGTACACGCGATTGATGGCTTGGTTTTGGTCATGCCTGGTGCTATCATTCTCACCACACAGGGCTAGAGAAATGACACTTGGGAAGCTCAGGAGAGTAGTACCTGTTTAAAGCGATCTGAGCAGTGTAGACCAAATCAGATCCAAGGGAGCGCCAAGTTCAACATGTCGCATGAGTCCCATTTCCAAAAGTAAATACATTATACAAAGCGTATATGAGTGATCCATTCACATAAAATGCAGTCCATCTTCGAATATTCTTGGCGAAAGGCCACCTGCTCGAGGTTCCATCCTTGATTCAGGAATTCAACACAAATATCAGTCATTCATAATCGATCCGTCATCATCTAACTCGCTATCACTCTCCGAATCACTATCTCCCCCTCTCGCAAGCTGTATCAACTTAAAGACCCCATACGTAAACCAAGCCACCAGAAGCGCCAGCACCAAAACGGTCATCAAAGCAGCCTTGACTCCCGGAGCAGTGTCACTCGACCAGAGAACAGCTATCGGAATGAGGAATACGCAAGCACCCCCCGACCATAAAAGTAGCGAGAAGAACGTCGAGTGTCGCTCTGTTTTGAATAACTCGTACTCTGCTCGCAGTAATCTCGGGAGTCCTGATCTGGTTCTGTGATCGCCGGATTTCCAGAAGACGGCTACCACGACGACGGAGATGGAGGAGATGCATGCGATTGTGACGGCGATTTGGATGCCTTGGTTGAGTTGGCGGGTCCAGAGGATGGAGAGGGGGAGGATGCAGATGAGCGTTATGTATGAGAGTGGCTTGAGGATGATGCCGAGCGGGGAGAGGAAGAACCACATGAATTTGTAGGTGAAAGTAGCCGTCGTTTTAATGCCGCGGACAGTGCCGGCGAGTGAATACATCATCAGATAATAAAGTAGATGGAACAGCCATTCAAGGAATAGAGTTGTTGAGACGTAACCACCTTGAATGGGTTTGCGCTTCCAATCGGCGTATTTCTTGATACCCTCCTTCGAGGAGTGTTTGATAGAGCGGAGCCAGGAACTTCGGATTGCGAGTCTGACGCCGTAGGAGAAGCCGCTGAGGGTGATGGCGATGATGACGAATGTGGATAAGGGGACAGGGTTGGCGAATTGGTCGATTTGCATCCCGAAGAGTGTGGCTGCGAATGTGAGGGGTATGAAGAGGAAGGCGAGTTCGGTGAGACGAGTGATGCTTTGCGCTTCGGCTATGGAGCGGCGACTGTCTAGGAGGGCCATGTTGGAAGTTAGGGAGATTGTGACGGCTTGGAGTCTTTGAATCATCTTGTCGATTCCGTCGAGACATTTCTGTAAATCTGGATCATTGTGGATGGTGTTTATTTGGATGGCCTTTTCTGGAGATTGGCTAGCAAGGGGGAGGAAATTGAAGAACTCTATCATTGATCGCTTCATCTCGGGGAGTTCTAGATGAGCACGAGTCAGTATCTGTCTCCATCTTGTAAGTCTATCTTCCATCTTTGTGTCGTCTAACATTTCTTCATTGATTTCGTCGAGGAGAGTGTGCAGCATTTTCAGGAATTCCATGTAGTCTCTCTGGACTATCTCGAAAAGCGGGCTGACAAGATCAAAGTGTGCCTTGCGCTCAGCGTGTTCTCCATCATCGAGATACACGTCGAAGGTATCAAAGGTAGAGCTCGTTTCGGATAGTTGACTTCGTAATTTCGCTAAGAGAGGTGGTGATTTTAATGCTTCTTCCAAACTGATGTCTGATGGTACCCTAGAGCCTATTTGCTCGATCACTGGTCGTAATTTGACTTGAGAAACAACTTTCTTGGGATGTCGTCGCTGATCACCACCACGTCGCAACAGGCCCAAAAGCCACTGGGGCACGAATCTTGATCGACGCTTCGGTTCAAGACGTCTCTTGGAGTTCAGAACAGCTGAATGAACTGATCGAGAGCGTCGAGAATTTCCACTTAAGCCCGATTCCATATCCGAGCTTGGTACGGGATCAGTGTCGTCGCCAGTCGTTGAAGTTTCCTCTGATGAGCCACTAAAGCTGATAGCTGATGATCTGGGCTGAACCTCGAAACGAACAGTTGATTCTCTCAAGACTGGTAATGGGTCCAGCAGCAAAATAACTACAACGATCTGGGTTAGAAACCGTTGTTCATGCTTCAAAATAGGGTTCTGTACCAAGATCACAATCACTATTCGGCATCTTGCCCTTCCAGATAGACGCGCGTTCCTCAAATCCACATCGTCTCTTTTCACGAATCGTCGTGTCTGGGTTAGTCCACAATTCCCATTCTATTCGAAAGATGTTGGACGCTAACTCAATTGTCGATCCCTTCGATTTCCCACGAGTGTACTCCAAGCTGCCCACTTCAGGGTTCAACAAGTCTTCCAGATCTTGCCTCGAGAAGGGGTCCTTGGGCAACCTCCAAGTTGGCCGGTACCATTTCATGGAAATGTGGGACTTCTTTATCCCTGCTGTCTTCCATGCATATGCTTCCTTTTCGTCGGGCCTCAACCCGCCGTATCCAGAGTTGATCAAATGTTCCTGAGCCGGACGAGTTAGGACCTTGTGGTGGACAGTAATCCATCTCATAAGACATTGAATATCAGATGAAATTACAAAGCTGACGAAACACATTTGCTTACCTCGAAAAACTCTGGTGAAACCCCGAAACGAGTTACCAGAAGGGCCATTATCCATGGATAGATGTCCTCCACAACGATAAGCCGCTGCTCGATGTTATTGGATATGTTTTCTAGGATCAACATCGACTCGGGGTCAGCGCTGAAGGTTATAATATTCTCTTTGTACTCGTATGGGTCTTCATTTGTAGACTTGTTTTCGGATAATACATAATCTGCGATGACTATCCGGCCAGCATTATATAATACAGATTCACGAAGTCTTCCATCTCTCAAATGATCCAAGAATTCAGCCGCGGATGAGATTTTCTCTTTAAAGGAATCCGTGATTTCATCTGACTCGTCAGATTTGGTACCGATACTTGAAGTTTCCTGTGGCGCCGGAATTCGCATGGGTGGCCCTGCCGGGTCCTGTGTTTGATCGTGTATTGAAGGAGCCTGAGCTGGCGGAGCCACACCTGAAGGTAGCCAAGAGTATCATCAATACTAGATTAAGCATTGTGAGGGTGGAAGCTTACCTAGTGACGCTGAGCTGCTAGCCTTGCCAGCTTCAATTCCCTCCATCTTCAGCTAGGCGGGGAAGTATGGGACCGAAATAAGGATGTTGCTTGGAACAAGTGAACGAAATTGATGTATAGCAAAAGCCTGGAGTCGGCGAATGTATACAACAGTGATGCTTTGCAATTAAGACGTTCGACGTTCCCACTCGTTTGATGTTAAGCTGAGGTTGGTGAGGCTGCAGCTGCGTTGTTCAGCTCTTGGCGCCACACCTTGCCGCATAATGTGGCTGGAGCAATCTCTTCTCGGTGAAGGCCATCTCCAAAAATTGAATGAATAATTAAGTCTGGAGCGGAAATGAAACAAGTTTTGAGCGTAACCCTTAGAATATCACGGTCATCAACACATATGACGAGTCTAGCCAGCCACCTGCCTCGACAGCTGAAATAGAGGAACCGACCGAAAATTGCAGTGCCACCGGTCCGCCGATATTTAACCCATATTCTCCTGCCTTGCCGACTATGTGAAAAGCAACGTTCATCTTGAACCCCGGTATCAACATGAATCAGTCTCCCAACGAATCTCTGTAGCCTATAGTCACGAGCAAAACACCAGCTGCCGAGATGACATAGAGTAATTCTCCTGCCCAGCCGAGTACCATTACAGCGGGCCCAACCTTTCCATTAACCGTTCCATAGGATAGAGCTTCCACCATGGCCGAACCGGCAGCGCTCGCAACGTGTTGAAGTAGAACAGAAATGAAGCAGAAGAGCACACTGATCACAAGAGAACCAAGGACAATCTTCATGACTGGTCGTGACGGGTAAGGTTTGGGGACAGCTCTGGAATCTCCTTCTTCCTCTTCAGGAGCATCGTCCTCCGAGTCATACCAGGAGGGAAATGTGGACAGCAGGATTGTGGCAACGAACGCGAGGGCGATGGAGGTCAACCTGAAATATAACCTGAGTACAGCAAATGCGGTATACTGTGCCGTTCCAGGGGAGGTAAAACTTACAACAGCCCAGAATACAGCATTTCATCCTTAAATCGCCCAGCGATCCAGATAAGGTTCAAAGGATCTTGTTCGCCGCTTTCGACGCCTCCATACAGTTTTATGAGGTTTGAAAGAGTCAAGGCGTTGTTCGAGCACATCCATTGGGAATGGACTTGCGAGATACAAATACCGAGGTAGCCGACTCGAACCTCGAGAGCGCTGTGTGTGGCAGCAATCGTGGCAAAGGTGGTGGTGACATCTGGATTCAGTTGGACAGGAGACGACGCCGTTGGTGTTTTGGGGTTTGAAACGTAGGACAGCGATAAAACATAGACGTTTTGGAGGTTGTTGGAGGTTGTACATCCAGCCACCACGATTGCTTGTAGCACCCTGTTAACCCCCGGAGAAATGAGGCGGGCTTGATGTAAAAGATTGACTGGGAAAAAAAATTATGGGTCATACATAGTAATATGGTCCCAAAGACCAGAAATATCATGATTACATGGTGGTAGCCAAGGAAGGGAAGATATCCTACGCACGTTAATGATGTGAATATGGGGTCCGCATAGGATAATGAACGTACTTATTAATCGGGCCGAAGTGCTGAGCGCCATGGCTATATATAAACGCTCGAAATGTACAAGAGTATAAACAGGTATTATCCGTCCGATGAGTTTGTACAGCTCACGGAAAAGTTGGTGAGGCTGAAGGCTTCAAACAGGACATCGTCAGCTGCAGCATTACCTAAGCAGGTTATTACATGAGCTGAAAGGCGCATTTGGGGGAGCAAATAGCTGTCTACTATTCCGGATCTTTGGGCCTTCCATCATTTGAGCCATACAGTTCATTGTTTTTCATATTGAGGAAGCACATGAAGTCGTGTAAATATAGTGTGGTCTGTGCACTAGCTCCCATCGCGTGAAGCTATTCACAACGCGTGGAGGCTTTTGTAAATAAACGAACTACATTCCGGCTGCTCGACGCTGCAACCATCGAGATGGCAAGACTACCCAGAAAAGCGCAAGGTGTCCGCGGGAAAGTGAATGTGCAACCTTCGAACAGTAGCAACAGTTATACGCAGAAGACAAAATCTGGCTACACAATCTACATTGACGATGATGATACACCTCCCCCAGAGACTGGACTCGGAAAGCCTTCGAAAGGGACAAAAGCTCTAGCCAGCTCCAGCGATTATGGAGGGTCTAGTGACAAGGAAGACATGATTGCCGCTGCTGCGCAGATAGAGCTTATGCGGTCGTGGGTAGACTGTGGTATTCAGTTGGCTATCAAGGAAGCGGAAAAGGAAGCTGGAGGATTAGCAGGCGGTAGAGTGTAAGGAAACGTGTAAATTATCATGTAGAACTTCGCTAACTGTCACAGATCTGAATGTCTAAGTGTCGATCTAAACAATATTTTAAGCCAAAGTACTCAAGTCCCGACCTCCAGAACGACTGAACCCCCACACACACCTGTCTCCCGATCATACCCACACAATGCACCATACGCAACTCCTTCCCAAAGCCAAAATATACCTCCTCAGTACCACCTCCATTGTCTGCCACAATCACACTCAATGGGCTCAATTCAAGGATATCAGGATTACCCAGCTAGTTCGATGCCTCCACAACCTCAATCACACTACACTCCACAGCATGGAATGGCGTATGCATCTCAGTTCCCGCCCCAAAATACCATCCAGGTTCCACCACAAGGCCACTACACTACTCCTCCAACCTCTCAGCCACCCTTTTTGCGGCCCACTGGCCCATTCAGTTCATCCGCCCCTCCACCGTCTAACCCTACTCCCCAGCCATATACCATGAAAGCCTTTCATAATAGCTCGATCCCCCGATCATCTGGCTTTATATCTACTACTCGACAACCACTTACTCCTGCTAGTAGCAGTGTTCAGGCCTTAACGCCAAGTGCTGAAGTCCAAGTTTCAGAGCAGCCTTTCGTTCTTCCTGGTCAATATCTATCCTGATATGAGCTAGAACACCGTTATGGACCAGCACGGGAAACCTTGCAGAGCGATGATTCCTACAACTCAGCTCGCTTTGACTGGGTGATTGTTGTTAAAATGGACGACCCGACTTTCTATGTTGCATGGGCTGCAATTTACAAGAGACAAGAGGCTGAAGACAATTGGGCAGGACTGCCAGCTCAGAAGCGTCAGTTTGTTGAAATGTCCGCTCTTGAATACAGATATCGAGCTGTGGTTCAAGCGCCGTCCCGAGAAGTTCCACCAGATGCATTTCCTCTTTCCTTCATGTCTATTGAAGTCCCATACTTCAACCTACCTGAAAGAAAGCTGGCAAACAATTCCGACACCATTTACAAAAGATCGATTAGGCTTAGGGAATTTGGCCTTCTTCAACCTATTTATCACGCTCTTTGCTCAACCAGTGAGCAGCAAGTTGCTCTCGAGGCAGCATACAGCAAGTTAACTGTTGTCAAGCAAAGGCCAAGTTCTTGAAAGTGAAGCTTAATCCCCCAAAACCATTATTTAAGGACTTTGAAGTGCAGTACTCTGTTCACAAGGAGGAATTTGCTAGGAAGGACGACTACAAGGCGAAGCGCAGTGAATGGCTCCGAGCGATCGGACTGGATGATGAGCCTTTTTGCTGGCATCCATACAACACCACAGAGTTGGGAATCGTTCAAGAAGAGAAGACCGAAGTCGCATGGAACGATCTCGATCATGCAGCGCGTCAAGCGATCGAGGCAAAAGCCTCTGAAATCGATAAACTTCACACGTGGGGCGCTTCATGGGGTTACATCGAGGCAGCAATCGGGTTTACACCAGTCGTCGGGGAGAGATGGACACAGTGGCCGACTGCTATCGGTATGGGCAGGGCTATGAAGTCTGACGAAACTCGCAACGGAGTCTGGCAGAAGAAATCAGCTGCTGATAGACAAGCTATCTATCGACTTGCCATTGTTCAGAGGCGAGAAATCCAAGTCAGATGGGACGCGAGACAAGTAACCCAAGCGAAAGCGACCAGAACTTCCAGGGTTAAGCCAACCAAGAAACCTGCGAAGGTTGTCAAGTCAAAGAGCAGTAACCCTCCCAGTGGGTATGGCAGGAGTTATGGCCGTGGATGATACTGATCTGACCTGTTTGAGTGTTTGTATATTTGTACAGTTCTTGCATCTTTCTTTTGGAGCTTCTTGGATAGGTTTGGCGTTCGTTTGGATAGAAAAGATTGATACCCAATGCAGTAATTGTTGCTGCTTTTTATCAGTAGTCCGTCCGTTTTCAATATTACCACTGCCGTCATTTGACAGCTGGAGGACGTCTCCTGAAGCTCATTTCCGGTTGAGTCTGGTATTGGTTTCCGTTGGAATTAACATTGTGGACATTAGGACAATTATCAAATGCAAGGCAGCGATACGACCCGGGACAAGCTTCGGCCGAAATATCAAAGTGAGGAGGCTGGGAAAGGTCTGGAATGAGCGGCATCCTACTCGCTTTCTTCATGGGACTGAACCCGTCCACAGTGGGGTTTCCAGTGGCTTTTGGTTGGATATGGCCCTGTATTCCTACCTCAGTAGGTTCAGTCCCGCGGAGAAAGCGAGCAGAGGAAGATGAAGCCAGGACATTCGCCGTGGTTGGCGACGGGAATGAGGAATATTAGGTCAGGTAAGTAAAATTCCAGCCGATGTTGGAAACCGGGTCCCTCCCGAGTCATGGTTTCCGAAGATGATCCATTGATTAAAAACAAATCTTTCGCTTCACCACTTTCCTCCAACCAGCAGCTCCAACCAGGAGCGCCCCGGGTTCAATTAGTATATCTGACGGAAGATTTACCTCCACAAATGCTTGTGTTCATCCCGTCTGCAGGATGAAACAAGCTTCACGGCTTCGACTACATATCGGGAAATTTGTTTCTCCAAATGACGTTTCAACCCCCCCTGATAGCTGCGGGGAGCAGCGGGGCCGTAAATATGCATGAAACAGATCAGGCACTGAAAATGGGCACATCTTTATATATCCCTAACTTCCAATTACATATTTAACTTTTATATATGCCAAGATCAGGCGATCTTTGTTTTGCACGAATACGAGATGCGAGCTTGTAATTTTGGAGGTGGTTGAAAAGAGTCGACTTTCCTGCAGTCTGGGTGGTGATTGAATTCAACACAGTCTCGTTTTGCAGCTCTTCACTTCACTCTTTTTGCTTTCTTCGTTCTTGAATCTTGACGGTACTTTGGGCTGTGCCTATTCATTTCAATCTGCACATATACACATTCACTCATTCAAACTCACTTGAAAGACATTCATTCATCATGCATCACTCTATCACGCTCGCTAGCCTGCTGCTCTCAGCATCAACATCCGCAGCCTCCTCCTCAATGTTCACGAAGCGCGACTCCTGGGGACCAGCATTCGGTCTCGGCCCAGCAAAGCACGAGATAATCAGCACATCCACAACCATCTACCCAGGACAAATGCCCGCCAACCAACCAGCCTACCTCTTCGTCTGGCTCGGCATCTCCAACGGCACGGGCGATCTGATCCAAAGCGTCGTCGGGTCCTACCCGAAAGGACAAAGCCAATGCACCGGCCCCAACGCCGACACAGCATGGTGCATCTCCTCCGAAGTGTACGGGCTCGCCTCGAACGGCTTCCCGAACCAATGGGTGGGAGAACTTCAGACTGCCGATACAGATTTCAAGAACGGAATCAAGTTGACGTACACGCTTGCGGACAAGGCGACATATCTCTGGACGCAGACGATGGAGGATGCCGTGACGGGAACGCTGCTGTCGAGTTTCAACAAGACGTCTGGGCCGATGTTGGGGTGGGGAACGGCGATTGAGTGTAATGACTTCAACGGCGTGAAGTGCAAGGGCACCGTGGCGGAGCAGTCGTATGTTGACTCGACGATTGTCCTCGAGAGTGCGGATAGTACGTTTGTTCAGACGCTGGGTGCTGGGAGTGGGGTTACGCACTCGGATATGGTTACTGCTGATGGAGGGAAGACGTGGACGATTGCGAAGATTAGCATTCCTGCTATGCAGAGCGAGACTTCTTCTTCTGCCTCCACCTCTGGCTCTACGTCGGACTCTGCCGCCGACTCTGCGGTGGTGGATACAAATGCCAATGTCGCAGCTCCCGCTGCTGCTGCACCGAGCGTTGCTTCGGATCTCTCGACTCTACCAGCTTCTGTCCCATCTGAAACTGCAGCACCAATTGCATCTGAGGCTCCTCAAGTCACCACCACACCCAAAGCATCCGCATGCAGTGCTACCAAATCGATCGTCCCTCCTGTCAGCACAACAGCTGCGGTCTCTGCGTGCCGTGGAACTGGAACCGGAGCAGGAGCGGGATCAGCTCGACCTTCTAAGAAAGCGAAGTCGACTCGCTCGAGGGGTGGATTCGCTAGACCTTCTGGATCGTTTGGCCGACCAAGAGGTGGGAGAACGAACTGAGTTGAGCGATGAGAAGGAAGTTGTTGGTGAATTTTTCTTCTTCTTCTTTTCTTGTTCGGTGTGATTTTAGGTCGTTGTCGTTGTTATTGGCTGTACTTTGTATATATATACTTTTTCGCTTCTAAAATTGCCCCGTGGCAATGACCATTTTTTCAAACTTTCGGTTTCGCTTCATGTTAAGGTTAAAGTTTCGATTGGGGTGAGACATTAGGTATCGTACGGCAATTTCCACAGCAGTGGTAACTTGCCTACAGTAAATACTCCAGAGAGCTCCTACCTACCTAGTTGTTAGTTAAGGGAACCAACCATCCGAAGTTGTCTTCAATTGGTCGTGCAATACTTAACTCATTTCTCAAAATTGTCAAGATTCGCTTCTTTGATATTCTGTTGTTCCTCATCAGAAATATGGAGCCTAAAAGTCTCATCACATCAATCTTTCGCAGTACTTATTTGGACAGAAATTAAAGACTTTTGTCAAAGTTGAGGTTGTATCTTTGGGTGAACAATGGAAAGTAAGATTGAGTGAGTGCACTTACTGTACATCCTTACCTTATGCAAGGCTGATAGCCTCGGGAATCACCCCGCCGCTAAAAGTAAGGAAAATTCGAAATCTTCCTTCAACCCCACTGTCAGCCTTGCCCCACTACCCTAACGCTCTCCAGCTTTCCGGTTCCTCTCCCCTCTGAAGCCCTTCCTCTTCCACTTATACTTACCTTACCTTACCTTACATACTCTCTCACCCAATTTTTTTTTTCCATATATACTATTTGCTCTACACCTCTTAAATGCCACCACAAACCCCAATCACCCTCCTAGACGGCGGTCTCGGCACAACCCTTGCCGACCAACACAGCTACGAATTCTCCCCCTCCAACACTCTCTGGTCCTCTCTCCTCCTCCTCACCTCCCCCAGTCTCCTAGTCGCCGTACAAACGGCGTTCGTGGACGCCGGTGTCGATATCCTGCTCACTGCTACGTACCAGGCTAGTTATGAGGGGTTTGCTAGGACGGTGACGAGTTTTGGGGACGAGGATGTTGGGTGGGGAGAGGGGGAGGATTGGGAG
>JAFJYG010001078.1:0-15220 GCA_017366145.1 Cadophora sp. M221
CAAATGTATTTTAAAAAGAAATTGAGAACTTTTTCCACCTCGATACCGAAGTCTTCGTGCCTTCCAGGCGGAACGCCTGGTGCTCACACCACCCTACTGGTTTCGTTTTATCTTATTTTGTTGTCTTCACAATATGAGCATATAAAAGTTGATTAAACCACTATATTATATTATCATTATTTTAACTAAATACTAATATGTTTCAGAAATTTATAAACTTAAACTAATTCTAAAGTAAATTTATAACAAAATCTCAAATTTGATATTATATTATAAATTTATTATACTATTATCGACTTGTGAAGATATATTAAAATTTCAAAATTTAATGTCTTTCACTTAAAGATTCTACGTTTATGTATATTTAAAACTTTTATATTAATATAACATATGACTTTTTTTAAGATCAAATTTAAGTATATATGGAAACTATACTTATTATTTTACATATTCTTTTTAAAAGGAAAGATTATTAATTATTAATTTCAATATTTGGTTTTAAATAAAATACATTTTTGAAATTTAAGTACTTGTGTATAAAGTAGCATATATTCCAACTCTTAGGTGTAAAATTATAAAATTAATTAAACTATATTTAGTAATATACAATTGTGTATTCATATCTTTAGTTTGAAAAGGAATTATTGAAGTTTAAAAAGGTCATAAAATTTTGAAGATAGAGGGTTTTTTGATGTTCTCGCTTAAGGGGGGCCGGGAGCAATGGCTCCAACTCTTACATTATACCGCTAACATAAGCCTCACAATCATTTAGTTTTAGTTCTTAGTTTATTTTCTGAAATCTAACCAATCATAGAGATGAACTTAGCGGTTTTTGGGTAAACAGGCGATCCACTATTACGATAAACGAGGATTGCTAATTTTGTGGAAAGATACAATGTTCTAGTGCTTCCTTCCTCAAGGGTTCACCAGGGGGTGCAGAATCTCGTGGGACGGCAACCGCGAACTATACCAACAGTTATTTAAAGCACAAATTTTAAGACAATCTTTTAAAACTAAAACTGAAAGTACTGGATGTAATGGATTATAATTTATCTTAGGTAATTTTTATATATGTTTATATATTAATATATATTAATAATAATATATATAAGTTCACAAGCTAGTAATTCTTCTAGTATTACTAGATATTTACCAGAATCCCAAGGTTCTATAACTAATTATTTAGCTTCTTCTAAAGCTAAAAGGCGAGAAATAAGCGAGTTTATAATAAAGAGTTTAAAATCAAGATTTTAAACTTTATATTCCAAAATAACCTTTCTTTTCGATTAATCGATAGTCCTACTGTTGGTACACAAGGAACTGCTTGTGCCGAGGTTCTTCGGAAGTAGGCCTGAGGCAGTACAAAGTATACTCCGAAGCTTTAGCCTTCCGATATAGCTTTTGTATATTTTTTCGTAAGGCTTTTAAGTCTTCATTCTACCAGGGTTTACTATTAATTGAGTACTTTGACTTTGGAATCGTTTGATTAGCTGACTCGACTATTTTACTAGTAAAAAGCTCTCCTAACTCATCTAGTTCTTGATTTGTATACGTAGAGACAGAGACAAAGTTATAATTAAAGTCTTGGAAGGAGCTCCTAAGAGTGTTCCTCAACCTATAACACTCTATATTCTTTGTATTGAATCTTTGAATTATAAAGTGAGTACTTTAAGTATTACTTGTAATAGTAAAGACTACCCCAAAGTGATCTAAGCCCGGTCTGGCAAAACTTGCCATTCCTTGATCTTCTTATTTATTCCTCGAGTAGCAAATGTTAAATCAAGTACAGAAGAAGTTATTATATTTGGCCTGTAAAAAGTCCCCTCCCCTAGAGTATTTGATAGATTTAAAGAGTATTTCTCCATAATATCTAGTAAAAATTCGGCGTTTGAGCCTTGATTTTGTAAGGGGTCCCACCATGGGTGATGTGTATTAAGATCCCCTAAAAGTATAGTCTTAGCCTTTAGCTCAGGGGGAAGTAAATCCGGCCTTTGTATATACTATTAGGGAGATTTGGATGTGTAGCATTATAGATATTAATTAACTGAATTGAGTCAGCTAAGTCTATTATAACACAACCAGGGTCCCGTGGTGAGCTAGGCGCTAAAGTAGCTAATATTCTATTTGAAATATAAAATAAAGCTCTAGGCCTAACGAAGATTTGATTTGGAAGCACTTGTTTAAAACTAGAGTGAATTACTGATCTAAATGATAAATCAGACTTTGTAATAGTCCAAGGTTCTTGAATAGCCAAAATGTCAATTGATAACTCAATGGCTAGTTGTAAAACGCGCTCTGTAGTAGGCAAGCTCTTATTTACATTGATTTGAAGAATTTTAAGTTCAGTTATTATAAGTAGTATTATTAAGAGAGCCACCATTGGAGATCATAGGTCTAGTAGTCTTGTTTTTAATTGCTAAGTAAGTCTCGCAAAGCTTAGAATCAGCTGAGTGAGTAGTTTCGTTGCAGTTAGCGCACTTAATACTGTACTAGTATGACTACACTCAAGTAGAGCACATATGAGCTTTCCTTGTATGATTACCTGTGCATAAGGTACGCTGAATTTCTCTTTTACAAAGCAATTCAGAGTGCCCAAAGCCGGCACACTACAAGAGACCTTAATAACACTAAGGAGAAACCGTTCTAGGAAGAACTAGTATTCAAAAATCAAGCTTTATAAGGTGGTTGACCTACTACTGCTGAAGTACGTCAAATACAATGTGCTTACATAAGTTAGGTTTTAATAATTACTAGTATAAATTAATTTTATTATATATAATATCTAGCCCATTCTTTTCCATTAATAGCTAAACCTCATGTTCTGATACTACTAGCGTAAGAGGTGCCGCTACAACGGCAGGTGTCTCGAGTTCGGCTTTTGTCTGATTGGGACGTTGAAGATTGGCTTCATCGCAAGAGCGAGCTTCTCGAACCACGCGAGGCAGTACAGCCACGGTTGACGCATGCTGACCATGGACTTGTCTGGAGGATACAATATAAGTTTAGTACTCTCAGGATGAGTGATAAGACAAAATAAGGTAGATATTCAAAGCGAGTTACTATTATACATGACTAGCTTTCGGCGATACTCCTTTAGCTTATCCCACAAAGTTGGGGTTGTGTTCTGCTCGTCGAATGTAACGGCCTGAATCCTTTTCATACAATTTCTTCACGGCTAGTCTACTAGCCTAGCCTATTGTTATTTACACAATTCAGTTCAAATCAAACTGCAAATATCTATTTGGGAGCAAAGGATAAAGCCCAGACAGGCAATTGCCCATACTTTGAAGCCGGTAGATGTTGGTTTATTAGGTACAGTAGTAGCCTCTTTTGCATGGCCCTCAAACCGAATGATACACTCATCCACGGTAACATCTCGTCGAAAAGATTCACATTCTGGGTGGTAGTTGTCTAACCGAGCTCGTCGAGCTGACTTCGAGAGCTCTTCTACTCTTTGTCTTTTCTTCTAGATACCAAGCGTACCCTTAGGCCCAAATACAAGCCTAGTACTCTCATGCCTTGTGCAAGGAGTGCTTCCGTATCAACCTGAGGCCAGCCGTAACATTTACCCAAAGTGTTGCTGGTTTACGGATCACGTGTAGCAAGTGAATGTTTGAAGGTGAAACCTGTCGAATTGGCGAATCAGTCGAATGAGGAATTACACGTGATCAAAAGAGATATTTAAATTACTTACTTAGAGAGATTTATCTACAGGTGCTTTGAGCTGTATATATAGACCTTTTGAACTTTTCCAGAGGTTTCTAAGACTTCGTAATACTACGTAATACTACGTAATAGAACGCGTAATAGAGAACTTTCTAGAAGTTGTTTTCGTCACTAAGTGACGTAAGCGAGATTAAGCGAGGTCTTGGCCAAAAGCTCCAAAAGCTCTGATTACAAATTCAACAAAACCTTTATACGATCTCTAGAGTGGGTCCTTAGCACTACTCGAGATCTCTGAGATAAGCACGCGTAGTCAAATACCAACTTCAAGAATCAAGCAGCTTTTGCAACCTCATACTTCCTCTGGTACCACCGTTGAATATCCTTGCAACACATTATGAGCCCCGGTAGCCTTACTTGAGTACGCAATTCAACTGCTTCCTTGCAACAATAGTCCTTTCTTCAACGCTTAACCTCAAGGTGAGCGGAAGGACAGCAAGAGAGCGCGCAGCCACCTATGGTTCGCGATACACAAAACATCAGAGTGCAACAGGATCTCTCTTATCCTGCGCTCCCGGAGTCTCTATCAGACTCGGAGGACTCGAATCAACATTTTGAAGAAGCCCGAGAAACCTCACCTTCAGAAGCTATTCTCGGAAGCTTCATCGACGAAAAAGAAAACGACGACGACGTCATTGAACGCAACAGTCGATTTAGTATCGCCGATCCCTCTGAACTCCTTGCTCGCGTTAAGGCCGAAGCCTCACGTCAAAAAGCAAATAAGTCAACTGCTACTACGATACTGTACCACAGTTACTTGCGACTTTTTATTACCTTGTGATCACACCCTGGAGAAACCAAAACTAATCAGTGGTTAATTACTTCTTCAACCACAAACAGCATGCAAATGTAGCTTTTGCAACAAGGTCATCCTTATTTTCTTTTCCTGTTAAAAGTTATAAGTTATTATTATATCTTAGAAGTGTTCTCTGAAGCGTAGGCATAGTCATTTCGGCATAATTTGGAAATGTTCGGAATAGCTCCTCATTTATAATTGATCGCATGGCTCTGATTATTTGAAGTAATTGTTCGTTTATATTTGATAGTGACCTTGGTTGCTCAAGTTCAAAATTGGTCTGCGTGCTTGCTTCTTTGATTATGTTTTGAGTTCAAATCTGGTACAATACCCCCATCTGGCCCACTATACAATATGTCAATTCAAGAACTTCGTGTATTGCGGAAATGGCTCGACGAGAACCTGGAAAAGGGGTTTATTCGTACGAGTACCTCACCTGCCGTATCACCAGTGCTATTTGCACGCAAACCAGGAGGAGGCCTGCGATTTTGTGTTGACTATCGAGGTCTCAACGCTATCACGATTAAGAACTGATACCCCCTTCCCCTTATTCAGGAGACGCTTGCTCAACTTAGTAAAGCTAAGTACTACACGAAGCTCGATGTGATTGCCGCCTTTAATCAAATACGAGTTGCTGAAGGCCATGAATGGATGACAGCCTTCAATACACGTTACGGCCTATTCGAGTCGTTGGTAATGCCTTTCGGACTAATCAATGCGCCAGCTACCTTTCAAGCTCGTATCAACGAGATTTTGCGTCCCTTTCTTGATATCTTTTGTACAGCGTACATTGATGATGTATTAGTATTTTCCGATAATCTCAAGGAGCACCGAAAGCATGTGCGAGCAGTGCTTCAAGCTATTAGCGATTCGGGCTTGAAGCTTGATATCAACAAATGTGCATTTGAGGTGCAAGAAGTCGCATACCTAGGAATGATTATCACTACTTCCGGCGTACGAATGAACCCAGAGAAGGTTACTTGCATCGTCAACTGGGAGGAATGTACTAGTATTAAAGATGTACAAGGCTTTCTGGGCTTCTTCAACTTCTACAGACGATTCATCAAGGGGTTCTCAAAGATCGTGAAGTCTTTGGTAGCTCTCACGAAGAAAGATGTCAAATTTGAGTGGACGAAAGCCTGCAAAGACTCGTTTCAGAAGCTCAAAGACGCTTTTGTGTCAGCTCCAATTCTACAGCACTTTGATCATACAAAACCTCCCCAAAAGCGATGATGACCCTCGAATACTGCATCAACAACGTACACTCCTCTCTCCTAACGTCTTTTTTAACTCCGAACCCCTCCACGCAGCTCCAATTGAACTGGCAGATGCTGAGCCGGAAGAACCGATTACACACAAGGTAGCTAGGCTATTGGAGGAAGGCTACCAAGACGATGATTTCTATACGCGAGTAAAAGCCGAATTGGAGAAAGCTGAAGGCATACCACACTCTAAAGAGGTCTCCCTTTTTGAGTGTGATCTGCGCGACGGCCGACTCTTCTTCCGTGATAGAACATACGTTCCTGACAACGAGCTGAGACTCGTACTTCTCCAGACCGCTCACGATTCGTGCGAGTCGGGCCACCCTGGAAAGAACAAGCTGTACGAGTTGCTCTCTCGCGATTGGTACTGGCCTAGACTCTCCGCTGACTGCATACGATTCGTACGCAACTGCCACAGCTGTCGACGCAACCAAGTATCACGGCTCCGATATCAAGGAGCACTAAAGCCTCTCCCACTTCCTATTCAACGCTGGCGCGACATCTCTGTCGATTTTATTGGTCCTCTTCCGCTTTCCAATGGCTACGACTGTATTATGGTGGTGGTAGATCGGCTTACAAAGGAGCGTCACTTTATACCATGTGAAATCAATATAACAGCTACGGAGCTGGCTGAGAGCCCTTCGTGCGTGAGGTATATCGTCTACACGGCCTCCCTGATACTATGGTATAACTTACATGGAAACTATTCTACAAGGATTGCGACATATAAGTGGCGACTCAAGTAAGGACATTTGCCGTAGTTGGAAAGGAGATTGGGACTGGGGAAAACTGCTCGAAGACCTGGTTGTGTGGGATATCGCCTGGCTAGCCTTGAAAGATAACCAGAGCGGTGTCTACGCTGTTTCTCAGCAGGCACAGTGATATACTTCTTCCTTTTCTTCTTCTTTTTTTTCTTTATTAATATTAAACCTCCAACTTTTTAAGGCTATCATATACTCAAAAGTATTGTTATTCTTGGAGATGATGTCAGATAGTAGAGATAGACCAACTTTCCAAACCACACTAGCGGACTGCCCTTCATTCTGCGTGATTCCGACCTGTCTGCAAACCACCCACATACTAGGCTTCCGATTGCAGCCATTGCTCCCGGCCCGCTTAAGCGAGAACATCAAAGGTTTAGAATTTTAGATTTTTTTTATCTCTAATAAAATCTCTTCAATTCTCCGGTTGTTATATAAAGAAGTAATTAATAATACTTATTATTTAATTATATTTTGAAATCTCATTAGTAAGGTAAAACTAACCTGCCTCACGACAGTTTAAACCCAAATCACAAAAGAGAAACTCGACTACCTTGTTTTCAGCGGTGCCTGTGCTGCAATAATAACTATCGGATACTGTATTATCATCTAAAGTGAGAAGATAGTAGAGAATTTGGAAATGAGGATTGATTCCTTTAGGCTTTGAGGATACTCTAGAGAAGATGACCGAGGTTAACTTTGAGGATTAGAAAGGGATTCTCATTGCAAAGCGACTAGAGAAATCGAAGAATCTGAACCAAGAAAGGAGCAAGCTATGGAGGCATATTACTAGTGGAAAGACACCATTACCTTCAATAACTTGATTGACAATTGCATTTGCGTCTTCGCGGGAGCCACATCTCAAGGTCTTATAGATAGACTTACGGATGAGATCATTCATATGAGCCTGACAGCGAATTCGACTCTCTCTACCTTGAAATCGGCAGCGAGGTAGGATCAAGGAGTTACTAAGGATCAGGGTCATGATTGAGCTTCAATTTCCAAAGGAAATGATCGCAAAAGGCTACAAGAAGCTCCAGATCATGAAGGAAGAATGGAACCGGGGCCGTAAGTCAGAGCATGCAGCCTTGATCGCTTATAAATCACTGCACTGATAAAACAAGCTTCTAATGAGCTTTATTATCTACATCGTGGGTTTGATCTAACCACGCTGACGGTCGCTGCTCTTCGCGGAATTCTTGTTACGCATGGTGTCGAGTGTCAGCAAGTTCACAGAAAACAAGACTTTATTAACCTTGTGAGAAAGGAAATCGTTCCGAAGAGAGACCTTATCATTAAATATTCACAGCAAGCGCGAACTACTGCGGGTATTCGAAACGCCACAGCCACCATTACATTTATGATGAGAGAAAGTAATGATCGTTGTGATTTTCGGCATTTAAATAGAGTATAACTTACTATACTTCATAGTGTTCAAGGGGGTTTGCTTCTCAGATAATCACAATTAGTACAATAACTAGATACTCCATTTTAAAACCACTCCAGTACCCACCAGTTGATCGTCTTGCCCCTGGTAAAAACAGTGGTGTGTAAAAGATACCAGTTGTACAGTCCTCCATTTAAGTTTGAGCCGCAACCCTGAAAATCAAGAATCAACAAAGTACAGCGCAACACTCAGTTAGTAATATTTCAACAACCAATAAGGATAACTTAAATCAATTATAAATACATCAAAATGATTACCGAAACTCCCTCTACAATTCCTGTACAATAGGATTTCTCCGCACCTTTTTAATACTTCGTATGCCATTCATTTGCCTCAATACACGCTGCAACTCGCCTCTCCATAGACTCTAGCAACTCTTCAAAAAAAAAGACACAGGTATCGTACCCCAGACTTCTTTTAAAGCCTCTTTCATTGTAGTTCGGTCCTTTGCTTATCACAGATGATGATGATATAATCGCTTACAAAGTCGGCTTCCCCTTTAACTTACATTCCCTTTAAAAAAGGCCCACCTACAGTACTAATCAACCGCTGTTTGGCGGAAGCCGTTTTTATACCACAACTCAGTCTATCGTGCGCCTAAACTCGTTTATAATTTTCCTCTTCCTATTAGCAAATGAATACAGTACTTTTTACATTATTTATTTTTTATACAACATTTAGCAGAATAACTTTGTATAAGCAAGCTAAAAGAGTTCAAATGATCACGTGCTGGTTTCTTGTCAAATTAGCAGGGAAATACAACATGCGAGCGGATTCACTCTCAGCTCAATTACAGTGGTCTCAGGCCCTGCTACCCGTTAAACATTTGCAGCTCCTGGTCTTTGATAGCTTGCCGAAGCTTGTCTATCGCATATCTCTCATTAATATTTTGTAAATTAAATCATGTACGAAAGTGGGGCCGCTTTCGTATATCTTATATGCGTTCTCGCCGTCCTTGCCTCATGCTAATTTACAAAAAGTCTCCTTGCATGGCTTAACAGACCTTCTTTATTACAACTACACCGCCGCCTTTGCTGTACAAAAATCTGCACGCCACAACCAGGCATTGGCTCAGCTAGAATTTTATCAGATAATCGTTGGTCAAAGCCCTTGTCAACTAGGCTGAGGAACTGTATTAGAATGACTTTGGCTCACGCTAAGATGAAATGCAATTTTACCTGACTTTTTCGCGACACTAATTCAAGGGTCTATTCACAAAAATAAACTTATTACTATCATTATCTCTATTTAATGTTTCTAATGACCTGCTAATAGCGCAATGGTTCTTATCTCAGACTTTGCCCTTTCATTCGACACTTTTGGTGTAGTCTTTGGGTCTCTATAGCTTGATGTTTAAAGGGGTCTAATAAATTTCAATCAAAGGGCATAAGATGATTCAAAAATACCAACACTCACCGTGTACAGTCTAATGTGGCTCCAGCCAAAGTATGCTTCCATCGAGTGATTGAGGATGATATTCGCCCATGTGTTACTTTCAGAGCACTCCAAGTTGCCTGTGATTTTATTGTCCCATTATCGCTCTTGCACAGTTTGAAGTGATCATGAAGATCGTCAAGCTCCTTTAAAGTTAACATCTTGCGTGTTATATTGTATAAGTGTCGTTTGAACTCGGGTGGTACCACAGATTTCATGGCTTGGAAGCAAAGCTGTAAAATCGACACATAATCAGAGGGGTTCCTTCAGTGGTAAATATGTGTATTCAAGGAAAGGGGAGCTTTCAAGAGGGTAGTTCTGAGGTGTACGTAGTCAGTACTCAACGTACGACAACGTGCACCAACGTCTAATCGCTAATATTTCCAACACCCTCACTTCCGCCTTATCGCCCTCTACACCACCACGCCTGGGAGTGCCCCATTTTAAATCGACAGCATCGAAGAAGGGGATACGTGTCATTATAACCTCCTTCACCGCAACGCGATCACGAAAGACTTTGGACACCTTACGAGACGCAACACCGCTGTGCGGTCGATTACGAATTGAGAAGTCGTGAACCTCAATAGAATCGACCCGCGAACTTGAAGTCAAGGCTGCCCAGAGCCTACGGAGCCGTGGCACAGGACCAGCGCCTCCTGACCGCCCCCCGACCCTGCCCGCCAAGTGTCCATTCGTTCGCAATCCGTATTTGCGTCCAGCGGCATGCAGAACTGACGCCTGCCTACATGCATACGTGGTATTAGACAAGGAATCGTGCAGGAGAGAACGCCCTGTTTGTTACTGCTCTTGTTGGCCTTAACAAGGCTGAGGATGCCACAAAGTTATGATAGGAGAAAAACATTCTACCTGTGTAGTCTCGCTCTGGGACCTCCCATACCGGGCACAGTAAAAGAAGCGGTGAGTAGATGACCCCCTAATTTCAGCCCAGGTAATTATGCCGTCACCTTGATAAAATGATCGTGTCCCGTCCTTTCAAAGACCACGAAATACAATACCTAATAAGCAGACTGTCGCTCGCAGACTTCTGTCCCTCAAGTGAACAATAATTCTACAGAATGCCCGGCTATGTCACAACAGTTAAACCGGTCTACCTATTCCAATTTTATTCCGGACTTCTCTCCTCTTTTATTCCGCGGCTCATATCTTGCATTTGTTTGCACGCTTGCATCTTTTCATAGCCGCTCTCTTTGTAAGAGCGGCAATGCAATGAGCATTCCTCTGCTGGTCAATGTGGCTGGTTTATGAAGTTGTTAAGCTGGTGTTGTGTATTGCGAATAAAAGTTTTTTGCGTAGGCGTGAAACGAGCTTGTCTTTAAGGCAAGTGAGCCAAGAAAATTTCAGCGGCTCAAATTTTAATTATCGCTGCAAAATGAAGATGCACCATGCCGAATTCGAATCGGCGTCTCCTGCTGTTATCCGACACTTTGAATGTCATGGTGGGAGGCAGGTAAGTTAACCACTACTTCAATGGTGCTTGATCAACCAGGTGAGCCAGGGAGGATTTTGTATATTGGAATAGCCCTATTAACCACTATAACGGCATACGTGTTTCAAACAATAGGAATATCGCACGCAAGGCTGACACTTGGCGGTGGGAAGGCCTAAGGTCCAGGGGTAGCAAATCCTTGCCTACCACCCTAGTGCATGAAATGAAGAGCATTACAGTGCATAACTAATGAGTTTTCTGGCGGCTCCATCATAGCTGCGAAATCTTGACGCCTGTCTTCTCGACGATTTCAATAACGTACCCAGGAGGAGATGCAGGCTCAGGATGTGGAATGACGGGCTTTGGTCGGCGGATCAAACGCAACGATTGGCTACCTACGGCAAGAGGGCTTTGGTTTCGAATTCTCCTTAATGTCGCTATCATTAATACTCAAGAAATAAATCTTACCAATCGCATCTCCAATAAGCAATTTTGAACGGTCTTCATTGAAAACTCCGGTTGAAGCCACCAAAGATGGACATGACATCTCAAGGATTTTTTTACTCGCCGCTTGAGGTTCCAAGCCTTGATTAATTACACCATTGGATCTACCGGTGTTTGGATTATTATATAGCTTGATCTTTCCTACACTCCTTTAGAAGAACACACACAAACAACAGCATTTTGCAACCTATGATTGAGAATATATATTGATATATTTTTTGTGTCACATGAACTGGTACTGCACCGATACTTATGAAACCGCGAGTTTCTAAAGCGCCCATCAGGCCCTCAGCTCTTACATCTTCAGAATTTCCCACGTCCCCCTCCTTGTGAAGCCTTTCGGTAGCATCGTTTTCCGAGCTAGAAAACATCTTAATGTAGACTAGTTCTCGCAAAAGCAATCGCACCGTCTAGTATCGAAAAAGCTCTTATACTTGGTCACCAGCATTGATGAAGCTAAGTTTGCGTAGGCGAGAGACTCAAGAATTACTAATGAAATAGTAAGCATTTTGGGCTGTCATTGATGCCAAGTACGCTGCTTTAAAGGCGAGAAAGAACTCGACCTTTTTAGTGTGGTTAATGTTGGCCTTCTCGTCTTAATAAACCTAGGGAACTCCTCCGGTGGCTCGCTACATGCTACCCTCTTGTTGTGTGGTTTATTGGGCTTTATCCCTCTCACAGTAATTCATCGGCTTTATGGAAAAAAATACGAAAAATTATAATCGGAATTAAATATTCACAAGAAAATATGCGATTATTACGAAGACAAATAGAAGCTTTAGAAATTACAAACCTGAAAGTACCTCAATTAGGTTAGTTATTACAATCTTATTAATAAGTTTATTATAAGCTAACTTTATTAGATCAAAAAACTAGATGGTCTTCAACTTATAATATGCTTAAAGAGTTTATTAATCTTCGGCCAGCTATTAAGTCGGTTATTAATTTATCTGATTCTGAGCTTTTTAAGAAGAATAAAGAAGCTCTATTACTACGAGACGTTGATATAACTTATTGTCGTTTGAACTCGGGTGGTACCACAGATTTCAGGGCTTCTTCGCAAAGCTGTAAAATCGACACGTGATCGCGGGGGGGTTCCTTCAGTGGTAAATATGTGTGTTCAAGGAAAGAGGAGCTTTTTTTGAGGGAAGCTCCCCTCATATACCCCACACACTCGGTAAGCGAGCATGTGATTACAACGTGACGATTATTAAACCAACACTTATATAAAGAATTGTCTTAAGATATTCTCTATATTTGTTAAAGCAACTACAAAATTACAAGTCGAGAATTACCCGACTATATATTACCTTATTCCAGAGATATATTCTATATATACTCGATTAAAGAGTATTAAAATGAATTAAATGTAAGTTATTAATCCTTATTAATTTTTATATACGAGATATTTACTAATAATTAACTAGGATTTGAAATTTTCTGAAGCTATTAATAAAGGAATAGCTAAAATACGAAAAAAAATTTAAACAAGGAATATCAACAAATAATAAAGCTTTATACCTATCTTTACTTCTAGATCCTAGGATTAAAAGAGAAGGTTTAGAAGCTATAAGCCTTAATAGGGGCCAAGTTACAGATATCTATAATCGATTATATGAATATTATCAAATGTAAGTTAAGTTCTTATTATTTTATTAATATTGTTTACTAATTACTTTTATTGTTTTAAACAAGACTATTTAGCTACACAACTACCTATAAGTGAAGCTGAGGCTTTAGACTTATATAATAATAACGATAACGATGACGACCTTAATATATGTATTGAAGATAACGAAGAAGATAATTTAGACGAACTAGATATTTAGTTCCAAGAAGGGCTAATCGACAAGTAAGTATTAATAATTATTATTTATTTTAAAGTTAAATATACTAACTTATTACTAGATTAAGCCTTTAAGCTTTTGGCTTATCAGAAGGGTCTTTTAGCCAAGGCGCTAGAATTATTAATAAAGACTGTAATAGGCTAAATAAAGATACTTTTGAGTATATAATAGCCTTAAAAAGTTGAGGTCTTTTTAGTAAAGAAAAGGAGGAAATAAAACAAGATATAATGGATAATAACTTTGAAATTGTTAATTAGTTGTTTTACTAGTTAGTTTATTAATTAGCTTATTATTTATTTTTCAAAGACCTTAATTCCTCACATAATACTTTGATTAAATTGATTAAAAGTGATTAATTAATCAAATCAAATCAAATTTTAATTGATTTTTTTCTTACGCTGATAAACTCCCGTTACTTGAGATCCCTGCTTCTGATCTTCGCAAACGCGCATCAAAAAGCAAGATTTTTGCGGGGGATTTGACTACTTTTAATGAATCGCGACTCGCAACTGCGTAAACTTTAGAAAATGAAGAAAATTAATTAGGGTGGTCTAATTAACTCGTCCCCTAATTGACGAGCTTCAGCGAATACACCGCGTTCGCGCATTGTATTAAATGCTTTGATGCGCCGTCGCCCTCTTTCTGACCGTAAAACCTCAAGATTTACATCCCTAGATTGTAAATAAAGCAGCATCTTTGTGTATTCGATCCTCCATTTGACATAAATATCGATAACCTCGTGAACTGGCCCTTCTACTTCCCAAATCTCACCTTTATGTTTGACGTGCCATTCAAGAGGCTTCCAAACCTCCTTTCCAAAGAGGCTCACCCGCGCACGTAGACCAGCTCGAGTTATTGCCTTCGACAGCTCTTGAACAACTTCTTTAGTAGTATCTTTGCGGTGTTGTTGCTCCTCCCGATCTACTGTATGAATAGCTAATTTCTGCACTCGGAGTTGCTCTTTTGCTATCGTGCGAGCGGCTTTCTCGTCCTCCAAGGCCTTCGCGCGAGCTTGTCGTCGCTCTGCTATATTAACTACGTCTCTCTCACTCTCTTGTAGCCATTCTTGTGTTTTTCGCTCTTGAATTTGAGCTCGAGCATCACCAAACCGTATTGCACCACTCTTCTGAACGTATCGAGAGCTCCCTGCTCGTAAAGCTGACTTTTGTTTGGCATGTTCGATCCGTTCAACTTCGCGATTCTCGATGAGTTGCACCTCCGCCATCTTACGGTTCGTGTAGGTATGGTATGCTTGTGGGGATCGAGAATATGAGGGAGTGAGGGGTTGAAGAGAGTCGATATGATCATCGATTCGTCGCTCGAGGTATGCTTCGTGTGCCAGTCGAGTTTGGCTCGTAAGAGGTTGCTGAAATGGACGCAAAGGAGGGGTAGAAGTCGAAGTCGATGCTGAAGTTAACTTTTGAGCCTTGGAGAGTGCAGATTCGCTATCAAACTTCGCCATGGCGTCAAAAACGACCTGAGGCAGCCAACCGTGGCAGATCATCTTCTTCTTCATAGTATTCTCCCGAATCTCGTTCCAAGCAGCGAAGAAGTCAACCTGTCGCGGCAAAAGCAGACCTGCAGTTGCCAAACTGCGTATTTTAGGTACGAGGTCTTTGTCCGCGACGGCCCTCCGCAGGCTCCGGGGTCACGGGACCTCGCTTCGCCACGGTCAAGGGTGAATTAGTGGTTCGCTACGGTCCGTCAGAATAGCAAACAATGATAATATTAAGCAAACAACGCCCGTAAAGTGATAAAGAATAGTAGAAGTGATATTGATTATATGGCCTAATCTGATATCTGATAAGCGAGAGTATATAGTTATGGCTTTGGCCCTTCTTCGTAGATTTTTCCTTCCGTAAGCAACATCACCGTCAAGTAAGTTACGGCCCCGCAAGCGAATTTTCGATCTGTAAAAGATATTAACGGATCGTAGGATGTCTACTCAAAGCTCCCTGGCCTACGCCACCAGCTCTTCAGCTGCTTTGGCAGCCCAAAC
>JAFJYG010001079.1:0-15150 GCA_017366145.1 Cadophora sp. M221
GGCTGGGGTTGGGGTTGATTAGATGATGGATGGATGGGCTTTTGGAGTTTGAGTGAAAGCTGAGCTGTGATTGAATGTGGATTTGGAAGGTTCTTCTAAGAGATATGAGTTGAGTATGAGAAACTGACTGATTGACTGGCTGGTTGGCTAATTGAGAAAGGTGAGAAGGAAGAAATAAAAGAGGGAAAGGGGAGAAGGGTAGATGTCGGTTATTTAGTCACCCTGGATAAATAAGTGAAGGATTTGAGGAAGTGGATCGAGTGAGTGAGTGAGTGAGTGATTAAATAGGTGAGGAGGTGATTGAATGAATGCTAACGGTGACTTGCTTGTTTGATTTGGATTGTCAATGTGGATGGATATACTTGATTGAGTGGGCAGTATAGTATTTAAGTACGAGCTGCCCTGGTCCTTCCCTTCTTTTCTTCAGGAAAGCAAAAAGAAGGGGAGGAGAAGGGGGAGGTCTAAGATAAGATGAGTGGGTGCGGTGGGTGCTGGATGGGGAAAGTCTTGGGTTGAGCCGTGTATTGCAGTCTTTCGTTTTTTGTTGTTTTGTTTTGTTGGTTGTAGGGACTTGGGGCTTGGGATTGAGTTGAGGTTGGGTAAAGAGTATAGTGAGTGACGATAGGAAAGTGAGTTGACAGTGAAGTGAGAGTGGGGAATTGAATGGTGTTTACTTTGTTGTTGTTGTCAGGTGCGCAGCGACTTTGATTGTCGGTTGTATAATTTGCTATTTATTTTTCTAATTTCTTTCGAAGAGGAAGGCGGTTCATTCCTACTTCTCGTCTCGGTTTCGGATTACACATTTAGTCCAGATTCATACGTATATTAATGTGTATTTGAACTTCAAGTTGGTCAGTCACAACTCGATCATAATTGTACTCTCCTCTCCTCGCAGTCAGACTGGTTGTAGAAACTTTAGATGCAGAGTGATTCATTATGCCTCTTTTGGCGGGGACCATCTTTGATGTAAGTGCGGAATCGATATATCCGGTATATATGTTGGTGGTCGAGATGTAAGATCTTATATGGAGTTGATACATGCCTCTCGCTCCAAGGCTTTGGATATGAGTCAGATGTGGGCAAAGGATTTATGTGATACGGCGTGTATAATTGGGAGGCGATAAGATGGGTTTTCGAGATTTACGCTTTGTTAGGATTGCACTGGGGGGGTTTGTTGATAGGAGCTCGCTTAGAGACCCAGCTCTTGGAACGGCATGGAAACAGGAGTTTGTCTAATCAATCAGTCAAAAATTAGCTGTACACTGATCGGAGATATGATGCTTCTGATTGCAATATCCTACATAGGAATTGGTTCATATCTTGGGATTAGTTCCTAGGGCATGTTAGGTAATGATTTAAACTTTCTTGAAAGAATCAAGTATCAAAAAGTTATTCCAACAAACATCTCCGGACTCCTTCCTCCATTCCTTATATCATCGCTCACATCACGATCTACAACTTCCTCGCCTCCATCCCCCAAACCCACCTAGCCTTCTTCTTCAATTCATCAATTGACAGCTCTGGGATACGAATACTCTGCAAATCGGTCGCTGGCACATAATCCTCCGCCTTCTTAATCACATCCGTCTGCGCCGTGGCGTAGAAACCAGTGTTATCCTCGTACTCGAAAATTGCTGTGAACTTCCCCGTCGACACGAGCTTCTCGTCGCCCGAGAGGCCGAGGGCTTGGAAGTCGATTCCGGGGGGTGCTGCTGTCCACGCGTGAGGAACGCCAGCTGCGGCAATGACCATGCTGTTGGGTGGGATGACGAAGAGCTCGCCTGCTTGCTCTGTGACTGCTACGCCTCCTATAACGGTTATCCGCTCGGCGACGAGACGTTGGCCTTTTCCGTGCTTCTTGGGGGCGAGGTGGACGTGTCGTGGCATGCGGACTGTGGTGTTGAACTCGACTATGCCCATTGAGCCGGACCACTACGGGGATACAATAGTCAGTAGATTGATTATGTCGACGAGGGGGATTTGAGAAGAGATAGGATAGGTGTGAGGGTCACTTACACTCGGCGTCGTTGGATCAACAGTATGTCCAGGATTCAGTATACGTAGTGTAGCTGGTATGTTCAATTCTGGAGGATATGCATCCCGGACAAAACTTCCACTGCCGTGGATTATCTTGGTGCCGCTGGGGAGGAGGAAGCCGTATTGGAAGGTTGTTGCGTTTTGACATTGAGCGCTGGAGACGAGGGCTGTTATGACGGCGAACTTAAGGATTTGATGGAGTGCCATTTTGAAATACTGATCGTCGATGCGGTGGATCTGAGATTGAGTCGAGAGGATGTGATATATAGACAAGACAATAGCTAGCGTCGAATGAGGCACTTCAAGCACGACTGCGAGAGGAGGCCGAGTACTTGAACTGCATTTCTAGGGGAGGGGGTACTTTTGCTCATATTTGATTTCAAATGGAAGTTACACTAGACCCGACTTCAGCTATTTTAGCTCATAAATGAAACCTACAAACAAGTCTAGCCGAGATCCAAGGCTTGAGTGACCTTGGAGAGGAGAGCGTTTACTTTCTTCGATTTCCA
Organism: Cadophora sp. M221; assembly: GCA_017366145.1. Lineage (NCBI taxonomy): Eukaryota > Fungi > Ascomycota > Leotiomycetes > Helotiales > Ploettnerulaceae > Cadophora > Cadophora sp. M221. The sequence goes on from JAFJYG010001079.1 coordinate 2,547, forward strand.
CAGTCGGGTCTTGACTTCGCTCCTAGATTCAAATTGTCTTCCAGTACTCGAAATATGATATTTGAGATTGAGACCGCCGTCCACTGAAGTGGAGTGGGTCCCAAGACAGTCCTGTTATGCGGTATCCTGATACCGAGCTGAATAGCTGTGTAACACTGCGTGGGACGAAATGTGGCACAAATGCCATTGAGGGTTGAGGCTGAACTTCACCACAGCATAGTTTAGTGGACTGAATGTTCCGAAGTTCATCGGTTTTCTCCTCGAAGGCTCTGTTCGTTGAACTGCCACAAATCCAGTAATGGCTAGGAAAGACATCAACAAGCTAATGGGAGTCTCTATTTGTTTCCGTCGTGTGTGTTACAATACCTTAGAGAGATGTTTCCGGTAAGACATCTCCCCTCTGCTCCCTTCGCCTCCATCTCTTTGTTCACTCCTCACCGCAGTCCACCCACCAAACCCACGGTTTCACACCACCAGAAAACACCTACGCGAAGAATAGGATATTCCAACCAGACTCTGGCAAATCTTCTCGGTCTCGGTCTGGATGTGCTGGCAAAGACGATAGTTTTTTTATCCGGCTCTTGTGTTTGATTTTGCGGGGTTGAAAGGCCTTGCGAATGAGGAAGTGTGCGAGTGAGAAGGAAGTGAGGTGGGCCGTGATGTTAAGATACAACGAGTGAGAGCATCTGTGACAGGAAGCAGCCGGCGAGATTCCTGTGATAAGTGATTGAAACGATGGAGGAGTGATTGGACGTGTGTATTTGCAAGGAAAGTAATATCCAACGTTAAGCCATGGCTTCGGCTCAGGAGAGGACTCCGAATTATCCCTCAATAACTTTTCTGAAGCTTGAAGCCGCGCCTGATCTTGATTGTTGATACGTGACTGAAAAGTGTGCTCCGTACTGAAGCACCATTCAGACGATTATTCTTGATGACATAGAGACTGCTAGACTTGAATACTCAGCTTCGTGACTCAAATCCAGAAGCGTTTCAATGAACAAAACGAGCCATGAATCAGAGGACTCCTTTCCCACCCCATCCAGCCAGGTCTTTTGACCTTTGGCATGTTCTCAATCGTGATTATCCATCTGTCGAGTATTCTACCATCTTCGGTCGTGCAAAGGAAATAAAGACTCCATCAAAAAGACAGTTCAATTACAACCCTCCTACGCCTACTAGCCGAGTCTCAGAAATGGCACCGCGCAACCCCCCAACAACCTCACCCACCCATTCCCTCTCGAAGGATCCAAACCAAAGAGAGACCAAAACCAACATCCTCTTCAACATAACGAACCAAAGGCTGAGCCAAATCTCAACTGAAGAGCTTCGCCAGCTCAAGATGCGGAAGTTCGTCCAAAGTGTCGAGATCCCGATGCTGGCGCTCAGTGTGGATATCTATATAGGCTTGGAGGGGGAGACTCTCTGGGGGATTTTATATTTACCGGGTAGGGTTATGTTTGGGCGGGTTGTGGGGTGGTGGGATAGGGTTTGGGTTGTTGAGGGGGTGGAGGATGTTTGATAAGTTATGGCCTTTGGAAAATAACAGGCGGGAGGATGTCCTAAGATAAGCCGAGAAAAATATGTGGTATCCAACTAAACATAGTATCCTTCCATCTAAGGTATCACGAATATAACCCGCTAGATCACTCTAAAATCAAACTCTCCCCGTTCCCCAACTCCTCAAACCGAACCTCTTTCAAACCTTCCACAGGACTCCCCTTCAACTTCTCCCCTTTCTCCTCTTTCTCTCTATCAATCGCCTCCTTCAAACTGATCTTCTTCCGGTCTAAAAACCAGCTCACAATCCCACCACCTTTCTTCACCTCATCATGAGTCCCAACCCAGTACTTCACCCCTAGTAACCTCTGGACCTTCAGCCCATTATGAGCACCCATATTCAACTGTGCTCCTAGACTGATATCTTGCAGCCCGTGCAACAAAGCCAAGGTCTTAATCCTAGGCCTAGCTTCTGCCACTGGAGCTAAATCACTAGGAGATATCCCATGTGGTGTATATATCACAGCTTCTACCTCTTCACCACCACCCCATTGCGCAGAACGAAACGTAACCATAACAGCAGAATGATAATACAGCAAATCCTGCCCCGGATACGCCACCCTACTAACACCCACCCACTCAGGCAACGGACTTGACGAACTCTCCCTCCAATCCCCACCGAACCGTGGTATCTCAGCCACGAAAGCGAAATGCCTCCATGACCGGATCGCGGACGCGGCTTTGGTGGATGCGAAGACGGGGATGGAGGGGGAGGCTTCGAGGAGTGTCTCTTTGTGCATGTGGTCTGTGAATTCGTGGGAGATGAGGATGGCGTCGATGGGGCTTTTTGTTGACGTTGGCTGGGATTTTTTAGTGTCCTTCTCTGGGGCACCAATTTCCTCGTAATCCTCTGAATCGACACCGAAACCGTCGCTGAGTCCCTCAGGAGGATTGTATGGTATACATCCCGTCGCAACATCCTCAATTCCCCTCACGACATCCTCTACCTCTGTAATCGTCTGCACGGCACTCTCCTCAACATGCCACTGCTGGCTAAAGAACTTCGCGACATCGCTTTGCCCGCCGCGTAACCACGGATCAATCAAGATGTGGTAGTATATCCTCCCATTGCAGGACGGTGCGGACTCAGGGTAGGGTATGGACAGAAGCCATGTCGTGTCTGCGTTCAGATGTGTGAGGATGGGACGGCGCGAGGAGAGACTGCGAGTTATGGATTCGCGGAGGGTGGTTTGGAGTTGATTGGAGGGGTCGGAGTCGTCATCGTGGGACATGACTTTTGTGTATTGATGGATGGAGGTTGGGATTGCGGAGCGTGGCATTAGAGGTAGTAATAGGAGACATGGTGAGAGTAGAAGTGAGTGAGGTTACAGTGAAGGAAGTGTTGACGAGCTGAGGCAGTTGTGACGTCGAGGATTGGTGGCGAGGTGGTGGTACGTGCAATCTGGGGTAAATCAGACCGTGTGGAGTAAGCAAACTTAACTGTACTTCTCTTTAATACTTTGGAGTAAAGTATATCTTCAAGTTCAGGATAGCTTCGTTGAACTACAATTCCATGACTATCTTGCAAGTGCCTTATTACTTGTTTTTGTCTCAGTCAGTCAGATTTGATTGGTCCATCCTAGCCAAGTCATCATTCGGGCTCTCCTCCTTGAAGCCGTTATCCCCGCGCAGTATACCACCCCGCTTTCAGTCCTCTTTCAAATACAATTCTGCCATTGGAGTTCTGTTTTTGGTATCGTTGCTCTTTTATTACCTTTCATTGGAGCTGTTGCGTAAGTTGCCATGCAAATTTTGAAGGTAGCGTTTGATTTGGCTTTCTCGCGGACTTATCGGTGTGAACTCAGTCCGACGACTCTTGGCTCTGGGCATCTTATATGTAGAGGGCTACTTCCTAGATCGGGAAAACAGAGGTAGTTTGGCTCTCCAAAACACCTACTCCATCCCTAACATCACGTCATGGCAACTTCAATCTTGCTCCAAGGCGGAACTGTGTTAGTTCACGATGAGCATGATCATGTCGACCCCATCAAAGCAGATATCTTGATCGAAGGGAGCAGTATTTCCAAGATTGAAGTTGGCATAAAAGCTACCTCGGGAGTCCGGGTCATTGATTGTACAGACAAGATTCTGAGTCCTGGCTTCGTCGATACGCATCATCATGTTTGGCAGACCTTGCTCAAAGGACGTCATGCCAACGATTTGCTACTCGATTACTTCGGCCATGGTAATTTCATGTCCTTCAAAGGAGCATTGATCAAGTGGCTGATTTCCTAGGCAATTTTATCAATTCCATTCATACTCCAGAAGACCTCTTCTGGGGTCAGCTCGCAGGCTGTCTAGAGTGTCTTGATGTAGGGACCACGACAGTCGTAGATCACGCACACTTGAACAAGTCGCCAGAGTCAAGTAAGTAAAACCACAAGTCTTTCTAATACTTGAAACTCACAATAAACAGCAAAGGCAGCTATTGCAGCAACGATATCCTCAGGCATTAGATCCGTATTCTGCTACTGTCCCACCGCCCGCGTAGAATCATGGAAACCATTCACGCTGTCCCAGGACCCGCTGGCAACTTGGGTCTTAGAATTGTTAGATGAACTTGCAGATAAAGCTCCATTTGGAAACGATGGAAGAGTGTCTTTAGGATTTGCATTCGATAATCTCTACCTGCCCAAAGAAGTTCTCGCTGGGATCTATGGACGTGTCAAATCGCTCGGTATCAAAGTCAACACAACACACTACGGTCGCAGTCCAATCACAGGTGAGTTTTCCTCTACAACAGGCTAGGAAGCTACTCCTTGATATCGCGCTGAAAGATTACGTCAGGATTCTCGTCCATGATTGAAACCCTCGATTCCTACGACCTTCTCGACTCCAGCTTCCTCTTCTCCCACACCACAAACCCAACTCCCGCAGACGCAGTTCTCCTTGCCAAGACCAAGAGCCATGCCGCAACAACACCTAGCACCGAACTTCAAATGGGGCTAGGTCAACCCGCCGCTTTCCATCCTACTATCGACATCACCTCTCAGTGCGGAATCGGCATCGACTGCCACTCGAACCAAAGCTCCTCGATCCCCTCCGAGCTCCGCTTCCTCCTCCAATCCTCGCGTGGGGTCTACAACCAGAAATTCCTAGACGAAGGGAAACTGCCCAGGAAGCTGAACCACACCGTCGAAGAGGCGTTCAATCTCGGAACGGTCGGCGGTGCACGAGCAGCGAAGATGGAAGGCAAGGTCGGGACATTGAAAGTCGGTGCCTTTGCCGATATCCTCGTCTGGGATGCGTTGAGTCCTAGTATGGTTTGTGGTGCGCAGCAGGACCCTGTGGCTGCTATTGTTTTGCATAGTAGTCCGCGGGATATTGAGATGGTGATTGTGGGTGGCATTGTGAGGAAGGAGGGGGGTAGGTTGAAGAGCGTGGATGTTAAGGCTGGGAGGGAGATGTGGGGTGGCGTGGAGAAGGATATGTTGGAGTGGAGGGATGTTAGTAGGGAGTTGGTGAAGAGGAGGGTGGTCATTCAGAAGAAGATTGATGGGATTGATATGGAGGAGGCGAGAAGGGGCGTCATTTCTGCGTTCCATGTTGATGAGAGCCTTGTCGTCGAGAGTGTTTGATGTTTTTGTTAAGCGAGATTGAGTTTGCGAAGGTAGAATCTCAACTCAATGTCATATAATCTCTCCAGGACTTTTAGTTTTCACAACAGAAACGAACAGCATGGTTGAATTTAACTTGTTAGCTTCCTGGGGGTCCTTGAGAAACGATCCGGCACCTGAACGTTATCCTCCCCTCATAGGCTCATAGGTACGCCAAAGCCCGGGAGTAATGTCACGATTCGCGGTTGGACATTCAGTTGGAAGCCCAGTGAAGACTGAAGTAGGGTTGGTGTTGCAGATCAATTGCGGGCTACTTCATAGAAGCAGCCACCTTTGGAAAATAATTGTTTGGTGCCGAATCCGATGCGTCCGTCTGGGACGATGCCGCCTCGCTTTCCCCGAGAACTTCTATCCCGACAACGACGTCCATAAGCTCCGGGACATTTGTTTCAATTTCCCCGTTCATGAAACGATCAATATTCCCCTCCAGACCAACTGCATCAATGTGATGAAGGTAGTACGCGAAATGATCCTTTGGTCCGATAGGCCTTGTGTCGCCCTCTGTTCTATAAAAGAAAGGGTGTTCTGGGTGGTTTTCGATTTCGTCATTCTATTATGTCGGCTGTGAGCCAAAGAATGCCGTAGATGAGGAGCGAAGCTCCAACACCGATTCTGAAGGAGGCGAAGAATGACTTGGCCGTCAGGACGGGTTGGTGGCAGGTGCCTGTTGGGAGCGATGACAAGGTGGAAGAGGTAACCGTGGGGTCCAAAATTTCGGACATGATGGTTGAGTGCTTTGAAGGTACGAGTGACGATAGAATTCAAGATGTGTAGGAGATACGGTTGCTTCTTGCAAGAATAATTCAAAATTTGTCAATTGGGACAGTAGGAGACGGCTTGAAGAAGGTAATAGAAGATCCTTCGATGCTTTGAAGGTTAGAATTAAGCTAATTTTTAAGCATAGTAACAGAAGATGTGATCGCGCTAATTTGGGGCAGGGCTGGATCGCGATGAAGTCATGCCTCGTCATGCGTCGTGACTTTGGAACCCGACATGAGAAAATCATAAAAGTTGAAGAGAGCTTTGCTATATACCTGCTTGATGTAAGAACTCAATAGGCGTAATACCTCGCGCTACCTTGGTGTGTGCTTTCCTGACTCCTGAGTGAAGTGACCATGGACTACTGGACTAGAATGAGATTCTAAATGTGATAAATTATAATATGACTTTGAAAGCGTAGATTCGTAATTAAAAAGGTAAAAATGAAATTAGAATCGGAAGATTATTACGAAATGGAAAGTGCAGTGCATTTCTTAAAATAAGCAAGACAATTCAAGAAGCATTTGTTAAGCGAGCAAATATGGAACTCGAGAAATCATTTTACACGTCAAGTAGGATTCCAAAAATCAATAAATTGCTCTCCCTAAACAAAGTAGAATTACAAATCTCTTGACACTACCGCGTCACTCCCTAATTGCCCGAGAACTTTCAAGGCCGAGGAGATTCGGAGACGACTTTAATTTGGAAATCGTGACGTAACTTTGTTGTCAATGGGGATACAGCAAATTTACCAAGCGAGCGATGTACCCCAAATTAAATCCAATTTCGGAAAGGATTCGAGTATCTAGATGTCTTGGAATTCTCGCGTGACTTTGAAAACAATCCGAAGTGATGCATAGTGGTCAGAAGATACCTAGTTAACTTGAATCAGGGAAGTAACCCGACTTCTGTGACGATTTTGGATGATCAGACCTGCAGCCTAAAGCCAAAACATGCGACATTGGTCTCATCCATCGTGCAACTCATATTTACTCAACCGTTGCTCTTGATTCTTCAACTCGTGCCAGAACATCCAACGAAGTTGTTCCCGCTTGCACCAGTGTGCGTGATGGCACCTGCGTACGCTCCACTGGTATTGATGATACATCTATCAGCACCAGGAGAACCTAATTCCGCCAGAAAGTCAGCTTCAATCTCAACAACTCACTCAGCAAGTTCCTTCAATTCTGCAAACTCACCTCCGGTATAAGCACCGCCTTTCTTCAGGGGAAACTCCTGATACGGGCCCGAAACGGGAAAGTCAAAGCCCTCATAGTTATTGTACGTGTGGGGATAGCTAGAGCTGCCAGCAGTGGTGCCTTGTTGGTAGTAGTTGTATGCTGTGTTCTTGCAATTCCGGGTGTCGGTGACGGTGTAGGATGTGCTGCCGCATGTTGTGGCTGATTGGCGGGTTTCGAGGTCGACGGCGAGGGGAAGCGGGTTGGAAAGCGCGGTTGTGAGGAGGAGGGTTAGAGGAAGCAGATACTGTGAGGGGTTAGTGGGTTTTATATGGGATCAATGGAATGGGAAATACTGAGACTGAGATGAACATCTTGGATGCTTGGAGGGGAGTTGAGATGGAGGTGATGGGGCTCAAGGAACAATTGAAGAACGTTGATGGAGAAGCTCCTTGACCGGCTAACAGAAGATTCTGAAACGAGTAACAGCAGAGGAAGCAACTATATAGATTTCTCATTGTGGGATAGTCCTCTATTTCCGAGGAACGAACGACCAAAACCAATCTGATCTCTTATCACCTACACATGTTCCCTTAATCAACGATTGAAACCCATCTACCTAATCCCCTGCATAAGTGTTATTCCGAACAATAGCCTTACACCGCATTGGAAGGTATCAAACTCCCATCGTCCAATCCCTTCTTCTTCCCTCTTCTTACCGGTGCTCTCCGTCAACCCGGACCTAGTCCACGTCTCCCTACCGGCAGCACTCCAAAGCAACATGCAAATTACCGAGCCACCCTCGGCGATAACAAGGAGATCACCATGTAAGCGAGATATCCGAGATCCGATGCAGTCCAATAGAAGACGTCGTGCACTTTGACTGACGGAAGATGTGCAGCGCGAACGGTAGCGAGGGGGAAGATCAACAAACTTTAACCGAATACGGCAGGTGGGATGGAAGCACGTGTTGGCGGGGTTGGGCGATGTCAGGTTCGTCGGATTCTTAGGTGTTTGAAATGTAAAACTGGTTGGGAATATTAGTAGTGTTAATTACATTTCGTGTATTTTGATTTGAGTTCTGTGTACGAGTACGAAGACAAGGGATGAAAAGCTCGCATCGTGATTTGCGGTGCTTGACGAACACACCTTAGAGCTTCGGAAGTTGCAATTCTGCCATCATTCTACTTCCGAGGGCAACATCGAGTTATCCAACACTCCAAAATGTCCAACGACCACCCAGAACCGAGAATATTTTTCAGAAAGACACTTTCTCCGAAGAATTGCAATGTCTCTCAAGCCGTCACCGACTTCCGCAAAGACATCAACGACGCTGCAGAGGAAAGTCCGAAGGCCGCTCAAGATGCACTATGGTTCTCGTGGAGAGAATTCTCCAAGGTCGTTGCCGTGACAAAACCTGAAGAGCAAGACTATCTGGTGCAGTTTTTGGGGAGACTGCGGCAGGACGAAGGACAGGAACAGAAGCTACAAGTCGAGGGTGAGGAGACTACGTTGAAGAACCTTCCCCTGTTTGGGTCGGAAATGAGACATGTGTGGAACGAAAGTGAGTCAATTGGAAATTCATGTCTGTCTCAACATGGAGGTTTTCGAGTAACTGACGGAGATAGCACCGGATGAGAGGGGTTCGCATGAGTTGGCGCAGGCGTGGGTAAATCGCAATGCATTCGCTGCACGCCTCACGGCTGTATCGAAGCGGGAGGATTGCCTAGACTACTCACTATTCTGTATTTGGTCAATTCGCAATGCTTTGGAAGACAATTCACCCGAAGAGAAAACGATGTCTGCTGTGTTGCAAGCAGCGGCGATGTGGATGATCTATGCGGCAGGTGAGATACATCAACGAGCTGTTGATGGACAGACCTATGAGGGGAGATTGGCAATTGGTGGAAGGTCCGTTCAAGGGAAGGATTGGAAAGGTCATTCGAAAGAGAGGTGGGAATTGTGGGCTGAGAGGTTGGAACAAAAGAGCGGGACTGTCGAGGATGAAGAAACAAGAAGGTTAATGGAGGAAGCTTTGAAAAAGATGAAGGAAGTGAAGGGAACATCACTTGACGATTGAGAGGGATAATAGGATTTGTTCATAAGGAAATTGTGATTTGGCAGACATAATTCATGGCTACTTACTGGAAATACGCAGACATTGCTTTTTTTGATTTGGTGAGGGTGGTGTCAGAGCTCGATTCAGCACTTCAGCAAATGAGGAACATTTAATTAAAGACCCAACATCATATCCAACTCGGCATACGGAGCACCATTGTAGTATTTGTCCAGCAGAGCCTGGAAATCAAACACCTTCTTATCCGGATCCGCTCGCAAGAACAGCGTCATGCAAGTATGCATCTTCGCAACATCAATTTCCGAACCCATGAGAGTGCGGGTATTCTTGGTGCTCGAATCCAGCGCCACTTGAGTGATCTCAACAAGACGCTCTCCCAATTCTGTATGCTTGAGGTAGGCTTGCGCTTCTGCGATAGTGGCGATTCCGTATTTCATGCCATTAGATGATAATACTAGACCGACAATCTGTGGAAAGATGTACTAGATCTAATGAGTTTTCTTCGCACCCTGTCTCATCTCCGCAAGCGCAGTGGGATATTTTCGTTCTTGGGCTGTGACGAAGCGAGCGAGATCGAAGTCATTGGTGAAATCCATTATTGGAGATGATTTGGGGTATCGAGGGGTTTTCTATGTGATTGTTGTTGTAAATATTCAAGAAACCAAGCTTCTAGGTGGGAAAAATGCTCTTTACAAGCGATTCTTAAGCCTGTTCAGAATACGCTAGACCTACTTAGTTCACTCGAGGAAGGTTTCAGGTATAAACAAAGTACAGTGTTCTAGGAGCCATCTAAAGCTTCTGTCCACTATATGCGGTGGCAGCTCCACGATTGTTTATTGAGTGAGTGAGCACCTGCAGACCGAGTTGAGGTCTTGAATTGCTGGGGGCTCTGGGTCCCTTCACAAGCGTCGCTTCGGGACTCCTTCAAGCGAGTAAACAATATGCCAAACCTTCTTAGTTGAGCAATAAAAGAGCTTCAAAGAAATACGACTGTTGTAAGTTACCTTGAGTATATGTAATAATAATCGAATAATTGATAATAATATAACGCAATGAATGAATAGATGGAAGTGATGAAGTACAGGAATCGAGCGGAGTACACCGAGAGGTTTGAGAGCAGAGACGACAATCCTGTCAATTGCTCGGTTCTTCTGTTGCCAAAGAGATGATTAACCAAAGCATCGCAAATAATCTGCTCAGTCGCAAGTAGAGTGATCATATGCCTGACTTCAGGTTCATTCGTGGCAGCCTGGAATGCTTGTCATGCATCAATAAAAAGAGGATACAAGGCCGAGACATCGACTTTGAGCTGCAGGCTATTTTCAAATTTGAAATTACCGAGATGTTTTGGGGCAACGCCTCTTGAAAAAGGCAGCGGCCTCCATTGTTACTTTTTGGTTGACGATTGAAGTTTACGGCCCCTTTGCATTTTGCCAACACATTTGGGGGCTGAGGCATCTCGTCCCATGGCATCCTGGCGTTTCTTTGTGGGCAAAGCAGGGCGCACTCTTGTACCTGGGTAGTCGATCTATCATTGGGCAGTGAAGTTATTGCAAGGCTTCATGGCAGATTGAGAGAAGGCTTAAGAATCATTGCGCTGAATGCACTGCAAGTTTATTATTTCTCCTAGTAGACCATGCTTCAGCAGCCTCGACAAATGGACCCGTTTCTCCTCAGATTTACGAAGCAAAAGAGACTGGTTTCCCACTAAGTCGGTATGGGCGATGCCATCATCAATGCCAGTACGTTACACAGACCCCCGCACAGCTTTCCACCCTTCCTTCAATGCCTCCACTACGTCCTCTGTAACTGGTACCTTTTTCAGGTTTGCCAAGTTCTCCTCCAGCTGCACAGAACTACTTGCTCCAATGATGATGGTGTTGTCATGGCTTCGGTCGAGCAGAGAATGATGGGAGATCCATCTAAGAGCACACTCGGCTTTTGAAAGACCATGCTTCTTAGCTACCTGAAGACGAGCCAAAATTAGTATCACACGAAAACGGCAAGGGAGAGATCCAGAATTTCCTACCGATCTCAGGATATCAAGAGCATCAAAATACTCCTTGTTGAAATACTGCAACCTGTAATTCTGGGCCTGCTTCCTCTTCGGATCCAGTCTTGAGCCTTCCTCAATACCCATATCCTCAGTAACATGTTCCGCGTGTATCTTGAAGTCAAGTAACCCCCTGCCAATGGGTTGAAAGCATATAGTGCAATGCCATAATATCTCAAACATGGGATTAACTCAAGCTCCACTGCGCGATGGAAAGCATTGTACAGACCCTGGTAAACAGCAGGCTTAATCCATCCGTTCCGATCGCATATCTCGCACATCTGAGCGACCTTTCAAGAGTCGTAGTTGCTGATCCGAAACGCTTGAAGTAGTCTTCGTTGTATATGTTGTTGATCTCGCGGAGAGTGGCTTCAAATGGTGTGCTTCTTTCAGGCGCATGGAGGTGCCACATATCGATCTTGTCAGTCTTGAGACTCTCGAGTGACGTCTTGAGGGCGATTCGATGATGTTCGGGTCCGTGGGTGACTTTGACATCTGGAGCTAAGTCGAGGCGCGAGGCTTTGAGTTTAGGGGAGAACTTGGTTTCAGTGATGAGGCCGCGGTCTTGCCAGTTCAGTTGGCCCAGCATTGGATTGCATGAAGTATCCAGCTAGACACTCATAAACACGATGTCCTTAGCCCAAGAAGAAGATCTCTTCCTCCAAGTCCAAGCGTACGTCCTTCCCTCCCTCCCTCCTCACCCCAATCTCTCTATCACACAAACCAAATCCAACTAACACCTTCCTTCCCCGCATCGTCCTCTCCGCCATATCCACCACCCGCCCGCTCTTCACATCCTACCTTCGGATCCGCTCCCTCCCTAAACCCCCAGGGATACCCTCCCCCATACTCCTCTCCGTTCAAGCAGATCTCAAATGCGTACTCTCCTCACTAGCAGAAGATCTAGCGGATCTAGTGGAAAGTGTGAAAGTCGTGCAGAGCAGTTCGTATAAGTATGAATTGGAAATCGAGGAGGTAAGTAGGAGGAAGAGGTTGGTTGATGAGGTTGGGCGGAGGTAGAGTAGGAGATTGCGAAGACGGGGTCTGGATCGTCGGCGGGGTATGTTGGGGGAAATGGAGGGAGGGGAGAGGATGAGATTGATTATAACGCGAAATTCGAACAGCAACAACAATTACACATAATGGCCAAACAAGACCGGGATCTAGACGGCGTGTTCAGGATGGTTGGGAATCTGAGGGTACAGGCTGATACTATAGGAAAGGAATTGGAAGAACAGAATGAGATGTTAGAGGTTGTTGATAGACTTGCTGATCAGGTTGGGGGGAGGCTGTAAACGGGGATAAAGAGGTTGAGGGAGGTGGTTAGGGCTAATGAGGATGGGTTGATTTGTTGTTGTATTAG
>JAFJYG010001080.1:0-15145 GCA_017366145.1 Cadophora sp. M221
AATCAAAGGAGCGGTGGAAGTACGGTGTTTTTGTGGCTGGTGGTGTGTAGTATACAAGACTTATGACCACGGATGTCGATGTCGTCGTTGCGCTTGTTACTTTCACTACCGAAAGCTGGGTGATCAATGGTCGAAGGAATTCCGAGCAGAAAGAGGTTGCGTTGAAAATGATCGTATCAGGTCTGTATTTTGGACACAAGATGTTAGGTCACACTCATTGCAGATAGCGGTGGACTAAGGGGATACTAGAAGAGGGTAGAAAGTTTCGCAGAAGGGGATGGGGAGATGTGTACGGATTCTTCATGCTGCTAGCTACCGCGAAGTACTCGTAGGAGTTGCATGCTGTGGCATGTTAGTTCTGGGCACGTTTGGAATTTTGCTGGAGGTTTACCAGCAGACGTCACCCAAGGCCCTGGTGTACAGAAAGTACATCCCGATCCGATTTCTGTTCTCTTCTCGACATCGTTCTGGACGACTGGGGCCGCTGACGAGAGACTTGCAAGTAGAACCAGGCCAAGAAGGAATATCATCTTTCCAAAAGATGAAAGAACGAAGATGAGAAAAGAGCAAGGATGGAGCTTCGAATAGAATTGAATCTCACCAAAAGAAGAAAGGAAGAAAGAAGTATCATGTGAAACGCGGGGAAGTACGTCTTGTACCTACAGAGAATTCTGTGCCAATATCCAGAAAAAGCTAGATAGAGGGTATGGCTAAGCTACCCAAGCTTTTGGCAAACCTTATCCGGGTCTTAAAGTAGGATCTCTCTTGTGATCAGTCTGCGGGGCCGTATAGGGAAATGGTAATATATGGTTGTTTTGATTGATTGCAAAATTTGATGAAGTGCTCGGTAGTTGGGTGCCGAAGCGAGAGGGTAAGGGGATCATCCACTGGGTGATTTACCGGGTATTTGGGAGAGGCTGTTCAATATCCCGATGTCTCTCAGAGTGTATCTTAGGTAAGATTGGACACCAGGAGGTTTTCAAGTTCTCGATGATAGGAAGGGAGAGGGAGGCTTCGTGGCACGTGGTAGAAGTCACGTTCTTGCAAAGGGGGTTCGAAGCGAACTTCATCTCCCCTTTGACATCCTCGCTTCACTTGGTAGGTTTGTAGGTAGGTCAGCTAAGAGGTATCACCAACGGCAATGAAACCTCGAGGACAGCCTATGGCATTCAAAGATGGCCAGCTCGCTTCGACGTGGAGTTAATCTCACCCTGCTTCAGCAGCAAAGCGTGGAGGAGATGGTACATCCATCTCGGGATTCCGAAGAACCTTTCAATCAATTACCAACCACTGATCCAAATCTGAAGAATGCCCATAGACTCAGGATTAATTTCCCCTTCCGCTAGTCTCCTTTTAGTTTACTGGCGTGAGCAACTGCTGCTTTGCTAAGAGTGAGAATACCTGAGCTGAGGGTGAATATGCCAGAGCAGAGGCTGAGAAAGCCTGAGCAGTCCAGTTTGAAGTTCTTTGTTCTTCGTCCTCAATCAAAAAGCATCTCTGCAAAGCGACTCTTGGCCGCTTCCGGGTCCCAGTCCACTAACTTCCGCTCTTTTCCTGGTCTCCATCTTTCGTTCAACAAAAGGTTCCATCGCGTCTCTCTCATCCTGGCTCAATAGATCAATCCTCGCCTTCCAGTATTGATTCCTTGGGAGTCCCTGCTCACGTGGGCCAAAGAACCTCTCATCTAGATACCTCCAGAATATAGTCTCGAATGCCCAGCTATTACGCGCAGCGTATGTGAGCCAGAATCTACCCGTCTCCCAACTTTCTCGCATATACGTAGATAATGAGACACCGGCGATTCCGCCGTTTAACTTTGTGTCTTTTTCGGCTTTCTTCATGGCTGAAATCCAGGTTTCCAGGCGCGGCTCATATAGTGTGATCCAGTTGTCGAGACCGGCGTCCCATTGGTCGGGTGTGTCGAGCAGCAGCCACCACGGAAGGGCCAGAGAGAATTGACCTGGGGCAGCGTATGTGAATTCCCAGTCAATAATTGCAGCAATTGGGTCCGACCCGGTAAGAAGAATGTTTGATGGGCGAAGGTCATCACAGTAAAGACGGAATGAATCGGAATTCGAAGGCATTGAGGACAGCTTCATGCTTGCTCTTGGTTTTTGATTGAGCCGACCACTTGTCCTCTTTGAAACCAAATTTGGAGAGCTTCCCGTCCCTGGCGAGTCTACGAAAGAGTTGTCGAGCGACGTACTTGTTTCTGCATTCCTGGGCCGTTCTGACGAGATCATTTTGCTGGAAGACGAGCTGAGCAATATGCATTTTTGCAAGACATACATAGTATTCATCAGCGTTTTGATAAGTCTTCAACTGTGGTGGGAGAATTGCGCCTGGAATATTTGCAAGCTGAAGCATATCGTTCATGTTCTTCGTAACAGGCCTTGCAACAACCGAGAAGGTACCCGGGTTGACCTCGACCAGTGATCCGATTCGAGGTAATGTGTGTTGCGAAAATTCGAGCAAGCATGCCGCTACATGCTGATAGTGGTTTTGAAGGACATCCTCGGGAATGTCGGGGTTCAATGTGAACGGCTTAGAAACATCCTCGTTTGTAGCATTGTGAGCTGTAGACATGCACTGGGGGTGCTCAATATATTCCATAATAATGAATGCTCCCAATTTTGGGTCCTCGCCATGGAAGAAAGTCCGAGCGACCGGGATCTTGGTGTGCTGCTCGAGGTACATCATTGTCGCAGCCTCAACAGCGGTTTTTCAACAGGAAATTGGGTGTAACATGGAATAGGCCGTCGAACCAAGACTTCGGAGTCAAACCCCCCAACTTTGAGTCTATATATGATATTATAGCCTCCGGTACTCATAGGACTAACCCATTTCGCGGGACTTCTTTCCAAACTTCGCTGTCCCGAGGTCCTCAACAGCGTGGAATATAGATCGTTGGCGAAGCTTCGGCTGCAACAAATCCCATTCTTCGTCGTTCTTGTCCTACACAAGGTAACCGAAGTCGTCCGGCCCTTCAATCTTGATGTCAGCCGAGTGAAGTTGAAAATGGCAGTGGACAGGGACAGAATGTAATCTTCGCTCAACAAATTGCGATGGAGGGAATTTGAGCGAGAATAGTTCTATCGAATGATCGAATGGTCGAATCGAAGGCGGATGTTAACTGAGGGAATGTATTTCGACAAAGGGATGAGCTGTCTTTAGTGTGTTGGTGTTTCGACGAAACATGAGGTTCTGGTTGGTCACGGGCGGCTGTAGCATTTGATGTCTCATGATGATTGGCCGCCTGGAACACGCGCGCTGGTGTCGCGACTTCCTTTCGCCTAACTTGTACGAGGGTGGGGCAAGATTGGACAACATCAAAGAAAGCTCAACTCTCCATCAAACATCAACAAGCCCTAAATCAAGTAGACAATGTGGATCTTGCTTTACCAGCTTCAGATATTGCCGCAAGACAATCGATCATGCCGGTCTCTGACTCCTCACGATCCTCAATACCCATTGAGCGAGTCCTAGAAAACGACTATGATTTTCCGGAGCAACTGGGCAGTCTCTCGATCGAAGAGAAAGAAATTCTTGCAGCTGGGTCTGGGGAAGGGTCATGGGGTGTGTTCCGATGTGAACACCCTAGCTGCTGGGATGTCAAGGACAAATTTCGCTTCAATGTCTTTGCTGATCTGGCTCACCACTACAAGAACTCACACCCGTCTCATATAGAAGACGAGGTGTTTCCTTGCAGCTATGATTCATGCAAGAGATCTGAAGACCCGTTCATGAGAAAAGATGCGTACAGAGATCATCTGCGGGAGTACCATCTGGAAGATATGCTGAAGCGCCATAAGAAGAAACATCGAGAGCAAGAGTGGTGGGCAGGTCGAATTGTTTCGCCTGTTTGGTGGAGATGCGTGAGATGCTTGGGTCCTAGTATCATTGTCCAGAGAGATGGATGGACGTGCAAAGACTGTAAGAAGGATTGCGAACCAGAGCGGATCGCTGTTCGACGATCAATTATTACCAACACCGTTCCCAGAGCTGGAGGCATCTCTGAGGAATTTGGCATTATGTCGCCGCGCGAGTACGCTGGTAAAAGGACCAAAAACACTGGGTCTGTCTCGGCACTCTCAGATGATGCTGCTTCGTCTTCCACTGTGAGGCAACATGCCTCTATGGATGAAGTAGATCTCCATGATGATTCGACAGGCCAGACCACCCGAAGCGACCCAGGTAAATACTCAGAACCCCCCGAAGGGGCCGCAGAACCACGAAGAGTTCTGGATTTCAGTCATCTGGAGTATGCAAGTCACAAAGTTGTTCCATTTCTTACAGTCAAACAACTTGGACATGGATCACTTGGAAGTGTAGATGCAGTTCGTCATAGTGGTGATGTCGATGGTGTGATACTGGCTCGAAAAGTCATTCGACTGCCAAATATGGCGAGGAAACGCCTACTTCCTCTGATCCAACAGGAAGTGTCAGTTTTGCGAGAGCTCAGGCACAAGCATATTATTCAGGTCATCAGCACTTACGAGACTACATCCGCCCCACGCCAATTCGGCATCCTTCTTTCGCCTGCTGGCGATGAAGACTTGAGCCATTTCTTGGAGCGAGTATGTGAAGATGACTTCCCAGAGGATGACCTGCAATGTCTGGGGAAGTGGCAGTATTGTCTTGCATCCGCTGTAGCATACATCCACTCTCGCAATGTCCGACACAAGGACATCAAGCCTAGCAACGTCATTTGTAAAGGCGGAGACATATTCTTGACGGATTTTGGCTCCGCTCATCAGTTCAGTGCTGGCCTTACCAGTTCTACTGAAGGCTATGCGGCTGGTATCACCAAGATGTACAGTGCACCGGAAGTCATAGCTCTAGATCGGAGAGGTAGACCTGCAGACATCTACTCACTGGGTTGTGTGTTCGCGGAAATGGCAACAGTTGTTGGCCGGAGAGCAATTGAAGACTTCCATGAGTTTCGAAGCGAACCCATTCCAGACGATCCTGATCGACAGACCCTTTGTTACTATGCCACAGCTTATAAATTAAGGGATTGGTTCGAGTCAGATAAAGATCCATGGTCCTATTCTTTGATCTCGAAGATGCTGTCTGAAGACCAAGCAACCCGGCCATCAGCTGAGAAAGTTCTGTCCATCCTGGTTGAACACTCTCGATTCTCGGACTGTTCTTGCAAGTTCGTGTCAGACCGGGACTTTGTTCCTCGTCCTTTTGGAGATTTGAAAGTCAACTCGATTTGACGGAACATGCGCACTATTTGATCAAGTGGGCCGGTTTAAGTGCTTAAATGCCAGGTCACAGCTATATATGGCTGTTTCAGGCCTCCTAAGTTGTTCTCTTCCCTCAAAAATCGAAGGAAAGAAATTGTTATTGGCGGTAGAACCCTGCCAGACGCCATTCAGAGTCATGGACAGCAACACTTATGTGGTCCCTGCTTCTGGAGACAACTACACTCACACGATAATTCTCCTCCATGGCTGCGACACCATCGCATCAGAATCCGTGGAAGAGTTCTTCGAAAGCCAGGCATCAGATCAACCCAGACTCCGCGATATCTTCCCAGCCATCCAATAGGCTTTTCCCACCTCGAGGATGCGACGATCAATTCGTTTCGAAGTCGAGATACCCCAGTGGTTTGACATATGGTTGGTCGAGAGCCCATCGGATAGAGAAGAATTCAGATCGAAGGGCTACGAGAGAGTATTGGGGGATACTGAAGAGATTGCGACAAATCGAAGTGGGCACTACATATGACCCAAATTCTGGAATATTTTCGACGCGAGACCAGACAAATCAATCACCTTTCGATACCTGACAGATCTTTCTGAAGCTCCTGCTTTGCAAACGCCCGTCTTCTTGTCACACTTGGAGAACGACGTAACGACGTAGCCGTACCCTTTGGTAACGGGAGGGCATTCTGCAAGACTTTGGAGGTACTCGGGTTTGCAGCCCGATGGAAGGAGTATGGGGGAAAAGATCACTGGTCAACGGATTGTATGGTATGGGTGATCTAGCAACCTTATTGGAAAATACGATGCTCTCTGGACAGTAGAGTGGGTTCGGAAAAGCATCGGATAATTGAAAAGTAGTCCGAGAGAGAAACATCTCATTTTTGGGACCATAAATTTGTGCTTGAAGAAAAGGCTCGGTGTGCTCGTTCATGGAATATCGAGTTTGGGTATCTTCTGCAGAATCTTAATGGTAAATACAGTCGTGTCTTGTGATCCCTCGGCGAGCTGATACTTCGCTCCTGGTTCATTTTTACTTGTATCTTTTCGCGGGTTTTACGGCCACCCCTTAAGTTGACAGCTTTTGTCAAGGACATAAAGGCTCAGGGTCACCCCTCTCTCAACATTCAGACCCTAGGATCACATAGCACGTACATGCAGTCAAACTTCTTCACAATTGTCTTGGATGTGTTCGTCTATATTCCATTGTATCATGCAGACCAAGTTTGAAATTTCTTTCGTTGCTTGTACTTCATAGTTTCACAGTACAGACCATCCTTTGTTTACTGCAACTTTTCGTCTGACGACAATGGCCGATTTGTTGTGGTGCAAAACTGCAGTTCAAAACAGTTTCTTGAATTTTAGGCCCGATCTATACTCCAAGTAGTTTCATGCTCCTAGCAGATACTATCATCAGGCTGGAATATCAGAATGTATGTTTTCTCATCAAGTGATCCCCAGAACCTTCCTAGCGTTGCCGTCACCTTCGTCATTACAGCGATAGAACTAAAGCTGTGAGAGCGAACGATTTGCGTATTTGCCTATATGGCTAGTCGCGCCTTGTACGGATACAAAGTCTTTAAGTAGTCGAGGGCAGGTCATTACAACAACAGGGAGGTAAATAAGGGCTCGCTTCGGCTAGCGGGTCTTGACTTCCGAGTCGTTCGGGACCTGCCTACAACACCAATACCTCTAGTTTAATTTCCCTCAAGTAATTAACAGCTGTTGCTTTGTCTACGCACCTCATACCTCCATATCACACTTTTGCTGTTCTGTTCGGACCTCTTGTCATGATCAATGCGGTGCATCTTCCAAGGCACTGACTGACTTCTTGAAGTACTGGTAATGTACCTTGACAGGGCGGTAGCAACGCAAATATAGGGACGGCTGAGAAGTATCAAAGCGGGAAAGTTCAATAAACTCTTCATCCAATAGGCTGGTCACACAATACTTGCTCAACGGCATCCGCCAAAAGCTTCCATATTCCGTCTCCTAACCGCATGGGAATTGTCCAAGCTGCTTTCTAAGCACTTCAAACTTCTAGATCTGTTGAGCACGGTACATTCTCGACTGCCGTTCTTGAATCCTTATCTCCAGTTGCACAGTTTGAAGAATCTTACATTGCGAGTATGGACTAGGCAGACTTCAAAGCTGTCGTACCAGTCAAACAATTGCCTTCTTTGAGGCTGTGTATGGACCTCCCGGCTCTTTTTCGTAGTTGGATTTCCTCAATCTGACTCAAAATCGCGTACGGGCATGCCGATGCATTCTACCAGCCCAATTCCCTCTAGGCAACGCTTTCTTCATCCATCCTTATCGCTTCCATGGAAACATCCTCGAACCAGCTTCTCACATCATCGTCTATCAAGAAATACCATGTCCAAACTTGATTCCCAAGATCAATCTGCATTCTGATTACATGAAACCTCACCCGCGCCGCGTCCCCCATCCTTACCATTCAGCCTGAATCTCATCTCTCACCGCTCAGAGCCTCGATTCCACCAATGATCCTCTTATCACAAAATCCCATCTCAACCTTATCTTCACCTCCAGTTCAACCCCACATCCCACGCTCAGAGTAACATCGTTCATCCCAAGATCTGGAAAGTCCAAGCACGTGGAGTGTGAGTTGTCACATCGCGTCAGCGTCGGTTGTTATCACGCATCCCTCAAAACTCTGGTATATATTGGAGAACCCGTATATTCATTCTCGCTGATTTCTATTTCAAGTAACACGTAGCAACTGCTGCGTAGATAAGCATGGCCCTTGATGATTTAGATTTATCTGAGGTACATGCCCACGAGTGTGTGTCTGCCCTGTGAAACATCAAGTCTAAGCCTCAGATGTTGGCCAAATATACACAGTATTTCCCTTATCGCACAACATATGTATGTACTTCGTATTTGCAAACCAGGAAGACAATCATACGCATTTCAGCCAGGACCGTCGTATTGCCGCAAGCATCAGCTGCTCCGCCGTGTGTTTTTTCTCTCTTTCAAGGCGGAGGTGTTTCTCCTTTCTCATTCAGGAAGGACAAGTTTTGCCAATGAAGTCTCGTCGCGGCACGGTGACTTCCTCGAGAGACCAAGAGAGGGTTACGAGCTCACTTGAAAGAGCCGAAACCATATCTCAAGTGGCAAATCGCAATAGCAATTGCAATATAGAGCTGGGGAGTAGGCCCGTGAGTCTTCGCCAGAAGTGACACGACTAAGACTTGGGTTTGTGGACAACGAGGCACAGATATTCCAAAGATTTGCTCGTGTCGTTGCAGCAGAGACTTCCCATTTTCTCAACAGACAGGTTACCAGCAACAACTTTGCCGCTACCGCCATTTCATCCCAATGTAGTAACCTTAACAGCAGATATATTGCCTCTTTTTACCATCCTTTGGTCCACTCCGTGCCTCCGAAAGTCACACAAAGCAATCCAGATCCAAGCAGGGGGCCAGCATCCACTACGGCACACATCATCAACAACAAGCCCTAATATCCCATGTCATATGTTGTTCTCCAGATTTGCGTGCTGCTCCAGCTGGGGACCCCAGATGCGCCTCCCGTTCTCAACTCCACTTTTGGGGGCAAGATGCAGCCCGGCTCTTCGGTCCGATCTCAACGCCAACAATTCGTGTATTCCAGATGCAGATTTCTGTACGGCGCAGTACATGTCGGGTCTCAATCGGGCGATTCGAGACATGGCACATCAACAAAAACCTTGGAGAATGTACTTTTAAGAAAAAGGAAGATGTTCTCCATCTTTCCAGACCTCTCGACCGACGGTCCGTGTGGATTAACCCGACAAGCACCGACTTGTGACACCAAAATGCGACACTTGAGCCAACCTTGCATCATGTGTGTCGTTCCATCCCCTCTCCTCTCCACGCCTCGCCTGCAATCAATCGTCGCGTGTGCCCGGAATCAACGAACTTGGCAGCTGTGCAGAGACGATCATGGTACTTGCGTACATACATGACTGCCTCGCCTGAACCGAGTCAACTTACCAGAACATGCCCTCAACCGGCTTCCCCCTTTTCGACTGAAGGAGGCCTTTCCTCCTTCAACTTCTGCATCTCTCATTCAGGCTGCAGGGAGCCGAGCTTCCCCATATTAAGAGGCGTCATTAGCGTGTTGCACAGTCGTTTGCTGCTTTTAATCCAGCCAGCAACGACTCACTGGGCTAAGAAGCTAATGGTTGTTGATTTCTGGAGAATGAGAAAAAACATGACAATCGTCTGAGGACGTGACGGGTTCGGGAGGCCAAACATGGACAGAACACCGTGATATCTACCTACATGTGTAGTGTCACATCATCTGATTCTTTTGGTTTCAGAGTTACCTAATTCCTTCGCCTTGGATGTTACACTTGAGCAAGTATCACGCACAATCACACCTCAAAGTACCTAAGTGATGTGATAATGGTGCAAGCAGCAAGCCCTGCAACACCCCGCATTCAGCTCCAACTCCAACTCGATTTCCGCCAACCCCGCCATCACACTGGATTCCTCCCTGCCGGCTTCATTTTCTTCCATTCCCACCACCCACAGCAAGCCTGCGAGTCTCATCCCGCTGCTGTGGTACCACCTCCACCTTGCATGTCTTCCTTCCCCACCGCTGCTCAGGAGCCAGGACATCCCACCCCCACACTCAGCCCCTTCCGAGTCCCTTCCAAGTCCTTCCCAGTTCCACCCAAGAGGAATCCAAGAAACAAGCAAAAGCAAAGCAAAAGTCTACACAACCTACCTGCCGACCTTTCTCATCCATCCCCAGCTCCGAAATCGCACGTTTCGCATGCCCCATCACGGTTTCTAGTTCCTGAATTTCTTTTTCCGGTCTCGACGCACGTGGTTAAATACAAGGTCTTCATTTGCAAGAATAAACCGACTAGACCTTATCTTCCAGTCTTTCAAATTAGCAAGCTGTCACTTCTAATTACTGCAGAAGAGATGCCGACTTGGCGACTGACTGTGGAGTTTGTGGGGAGAATCTGGCTGGCCCTTCTTTTTTTAGCATCGCTCCAATGCCGCCACATACCCCGGGAAACTTCTCCGCCTGCTCTAAGTGATGCCAGTATCATACTTAGCTTCGCTCGCGCACTAACTGCTTTTACTAGTTTCAGCAGCTACCTATCTACCACGGAGAGACTCCAGTATTCTACCCGACGAGACGAGCGGCCGTTTCTCCTTCTTATCTTTCGACATCATCGCATGATCCTAGAGCTGCTGAAGTCTGAAGAAAGCAAGGAAGAATGGAAGGGATTAGGTTCAACAATATGGCGATAAGACCACTCAACGGAATGATACGAAACAGCGGTGTACAGATCTCCAACTGTCACTTCGAAAAAGAAAAGAAAAAAAAGGCTGTCGGGGTAATTGTTTCGTGATGGAATTTCCTCATTTGTCAGAGTGGAGTGTTTCCCCACATCTCACCCCACGGGGAACGGACATTCGGATTATCTTACTTGACGGCATATCATCATTTGATGGGAATCACTAATATTCAAAATTGGAAAGTCTAAGCATTGCCAGACAACTTAGTGGCTTTACCAAATGCAGCAGCAGCTTGGGTTTCTTTGAATTTATTACCTGGATATTTCTTGACTGCTTTTGTTGCTTTTGACAGATCGAGTTACCACGGCTTTATCTTTGATTCTTACACTACAATAATTCATTTTCCCTATCCTCCCTATCTACGAACACTATTCTCCTCCTATCTCAGGCCCATGAATCGTTCCAGACAGACCTGCGGAGAGTAGTGCACTCCAGTAGCACCGTAGATCAAAGATAAGGAAAATCCGGGGCTGAGTTGCTTTCCCTACCAGACCCTCCACATTTCCGACTGAACAAAACTCTAAGCCCACCGATGACGTCTTGAATTATATTTAGACTTCCCTTCTTTTCCGCGCTTTTAAATGAAAGGTCTCGGGGGAACCTACCGGCTGGGAATATTCTGTACGAGGTCCTCGTTGTCATAGGCTACCTTCGTGCCAATCCAATGCCATGGATGCAAAGTAATCAATCAATCGCTGCCACCACACCCTCACTCAATCTATCTGGACACCTCCATTTCGTAATTTGACCTGCGATAAGGCTACATACACTAGTGAGAGGATGCCTTTTTTCTTTCCCCAGAAAGAAGGTAGTGGGATGTGGAGTAATCCCCAACCCATCCCGAGGTTTCCTTCCCCCATGTACAGTAGAAACCTTGATGATCGAAACAAGCCCGTTTTATGCTCCGAATGAAGAAGTTAGATTGCAAACACTAACATCATCTCTCGTCTGTCTTCTCGTGTGAGAAAAAAATAAGCTGACGGCATCTTACGAGGTTATTCCGTTCTCCGCCCTCGCCTGTTCCAAACACTTCTGAATTTCGATCCATGGGCGTGGGGTAGCCCTGGCTTTCTTACAAATGTACTGCTTTAATGCTGTCTTCAGTGTGCCCTCAGACCTAAACAAGCGCTATGGACACCGGGGAAGTTGAGGGTACTGCCCCTTTGAATCATCCTGCACGCCAAACGGGAAGCACATGCCGGCAAGCTGACTCTGTTGTGCCGGTCATCATTCTGTCAGTAGTTAGCTCCCTAGAGGTCCCAGGCCTGGGCGGATGTTTCATATCTGAATAATATTTATCGAGTAAGTTCGTTACTTATGCAGCGCTAGGGAAGTATATCGTGTTTACCATTCGGTTCGACTCGATTCGATCCTGACTCGAAAAGTAAGCCAAGCTCGAATCGAGGAGCATGGCTTGCTTTCTTGCATGACACTTACCAATGCAACGTCCTACAGAGAGTTTAAGGTTGGCGCGAGTAAGTTGGGGAAAGAGGGGTCCATGAAATCTGGAGTTTAGCGTTGGAATGCGGAGAAACTCTCGCGGGGTGGGAGACTAGTCGTCCCGTGAGGAGAAGACGCGGAGTTGAGAGTACCAGACTACCTTATCTGGAGAAGGACGAGGAGAAGAAGCGGGATTGAAAAGATTCGTTTGAATTTTCTTTAGCTTGATTTTCAGACGACAGATGCGTGTTTGAGGGGAAGCGAGGGAAGAGATGGGAAGCCACAAGGGGGGTTGCATACAGTATCACACACGGCTCGGTACCGTTGACCGAATTTGATGGCACCTGGCGCACCACCTCGCTGATCCCATTCGGCTTGATAGAGAGCAGAGGAGAGGAGACCTCGAAGGATGGAATATGGTACAGGGCTGTAGATCTTTTGATCCTGACAATGCATGATGAATCATCTGATTGCTCTGGTGATCTTACCTGAGGTTCATACATGATCAAGTCAATTGTTTTGAATTGAGGAAGTGGGGCTCGGCTATTAGCGATGTGAAAAGGGGGGATGAGGGGGTTGAGCATCCGTTCCGGTTCACAACACCAACAACAACAACACCAAGTAATTGACGTGGGACTTGGAGTTCAAGATGTGATTTTGGATGTGAATTTTAATGTGCGCATATAACACAGCACATATTCGCAATATGGCAGCGGGAAAAGCGTGGGGTGCATATCCTCCCGCTGCTCCTACACTGCATCCATCCATCCATTTCCTATCTTTTCACCTTACTTTTTTCTTTCCCCTTCTCACTCCCTTCTATCACCCTTGATGGAATGCACTTTCGAAAGGAACTCTCCACTTCTTATCTCATTTATTTACCGCTGTCATTGAACCCCCAACGCCTACATCACAGTAAAGACTGAAGTAATATCTGTAATGGTTGACTTGGTATAGGCACTGCGGAGGTTCCCCCACGTGCACTCCACGCCCCCGAACATGTCTATCAAGCTCTCCCATTCCTGGATTTCGATGTCGAAAATGCATTTGTTCACAATCGCCCCTCGCCCCATCCATGCAACGGAGTTCGGAAGAACCTAACTGTCCTGTTCAGGGGATACGGAACCTCCACGTCCCACTCTGGCCTCTGTTAGGAAGGTGTGCACACCCTCATCCCACTTGGATAGTTACAGTGCTCTGGGGATGTACCCCTGAATTTAAGCGATGCGAGTTCAGTTCCGGGACCGTGAATTGTTTTCTGTACCTACCTTACTTACCTTATCTTTTGAGATTTGAGATCTGAGATTTGAAGGTTGGTTTTAGTTCGAAGAAAGGAAAAGAGGAAACGAAAGTGCAGATTTCATGTCATAATCGAATTAATAACCTTCTTGTTAACTATATAGTTCTTAGCTGTTTATCGAGGCAATCATGATAGATTTGGGTTCAAAGTGCATCTTGCCTAAATATTTCAGAGTCAAATACAGTCTCACAAGCTCATCTCCAATATTAACAAGTACAGTTTTCATTCCTCCACTCTTCACTTCTTGTAACACAATCATATCAAAACCATTTCACTCCCGCTCCCGCTCCCGTCCCACCATCAATCACTTCATCCCATCTCATACCATTATATCGCCACAAACGCATGCCCCAAGCTCGCAAAACATCCCACTGTAATATATTCCCAGCCAGCCATAAGTCTACCCCGCATCTTCAACCTCTGGTCACCCACACATCATGAATGCAAACGCAAACCATAGGTACAGCTACGCCTCGTATCGACATAAAGAGCAAGAGCACCGGAAATACTTTATCCCCTCCTCCATGATCTTGATTTTTTAACTTTGCATATTAATTGTGGCTTCGGCACTGGCCGAATGCATACATACCTGCGTGCAGTTCATTTACTTGTACCTACATACCCCACCACCCAGACAACCAACGCCCGACCATACAGTACAGCACCACGATGAACCAACTCCAACGAAAGAGGGGAAGATTCAAATTAAAGCCGACGATTTCCACTCCATCTCACATTAGCCAATGCTCTCATACCCCATCTCTCCATCTCTATCTGATCACAAATCAGAAATTCAAAGTCTGAAGAACTCGCCCCACCCTCGCTTCAAACCCACCCTCGCTTACTGCCGTGTAATCCAACTACTGTAGAGTAAAGTAATCTATCTCGGCACAACACTGCCTGAATACACCCCCCCCTCAAAGAATTAATATAAACCATCTTAGCAAGTTAGATATATCTGTATCCCGTAAGATAAGGACCGAGAATAGAGTGATCTGCACGTCAGGACACATGTCTACCCCTCCACTCCCCCCTCCTTCCCGTCTCCCGTCTTGTTCTCTGGTCCGCTGAAAGTATATTATATTGAAAAGCTCGTGTACTGTACTGTACTGTACTGTACTATACCGCGCCGTCTATCAAACTGGAGTAATTTCTCCGTCGGTTGGTCCGGATATGGATGTACAGTAATACTGTATGTAGGGTTTTGAAATATTTGTGAGGAGCCGAGGAGGTGGTGTGTTCATCAGATCAGATGTAAATTTGTGTGAAAAAAAAACATAATTTAGAGTTTGATATCACATCGGAGAAACGAGACGGGGAGGGTGGATTTTGGATGGTCAATGTCTGTGAAAGAGTATACGGCAGCAGATTTCAATCTCATTCTACTTCAATCAAATCCGTTATAATGCAAACGACAGAAAACACAACTGCAGGAACAGCGATAAAATCACGATTTGGTTCATATGGTATCCACGGTAAGAGCAGCGCCTCATCTCATCTCATCAACTCGCTCGCGTGGCAGAGTAGTATTGATACCCTACCTACCCGTCGGTACGTATGTACCGGCGGTTCTCTACATCACGATATCTTCCCTTCACATGCCGTCGCATCGCATCGCACCCCATGCCATCCCTCCTCCAAATCCAGCTCGTTAATATTAATATAAAATATATTGCACACCACGGCACATGGCGGCTATTTCCCCATCCATAATCCCTCACTCGCCGCTCTATCCTGGGGTCAAAACCGTTGAGGTCTACGGTTGGGTGTGTTGTGTGTGTTGGGTGCAGTAGGGTACGGTACGGTAGGTTATTTGCTGTATAGCCGCTCGGCTGGGTGGAAATGGAGGAGAGGAGGGCAGGGGAGGGGAG
>JAFJYG010001081.1:0-15087 GCA_017366145.1 Cadophora sp. M221
CAGCATAAAGTACCCTACTAAGGAATTTGTATGCAATGGTACATAAAATAATGCATTGCCCCTCCTTCATGCCGTGCTCGCTTACCCCCTGCTAGCGCTGGGAAATGTCTCAGCGGACGAAGGGATACTTATCCCCTTAGGTGCCACATGCGCCCTCCCCACAGGGCACGTGCACTGACTGGTTGCCATGGAAGCCTACATTACAGGGCCTTAGCGCTAAAGGCGGGGCATCAACAAAGACATCAACAAATCCACTTTTCACACCAAATTTATCCACTTTTCAATGCAACAACAATGCCTGAACCTGTAGTTGCAGATACCACCGATGCCGGAACCCTTCGGCCAAAGGTAAAGCCTCTTCCAAAGGTCGAAACCTTATTTACACCTATGGAGCTTGACGAATTCGACTTTGAGGTGCATATGCCAGAGGACTGCTTTCTAGAGGACCCTATTTCCCTCTTTATGAAGTATTACAATGAAGACATGGTAGATCAAATCGTTTTCGCTACAAACACTTACCAAAGAGATTTTCCAGACGATGTACTAAAGCTTGGATCTCGTGTAGCGGCATGGGAACCTACTTGTCGATCAGAAATCTACCTGTATTTGGCCTTCTTAGTTTACATGACTGTGTATCCTTTTAATTCGATTAAGGACTATTGGTCTACTAAGAGAATAACTCCTTTCCACGCTATTACCAAGATATTTTCAAGGAATCGATTTCAAGAGTTACGATAACGATTTAGACTTGGTACAAATGAGAATGCTCATGTTTATAACAAAGTCGGTTTTCTGACTTACTTTTGGTTGTATTAAGCTAACTTTACATAGCTAGAATCATTGAATTCGCATATTCAGAAAACCAACCTCCAATTCTGGAAACCTGGCTAATAAGTAGCCGTGGATAAGGCCATATCGAGGTTTACCGGCCGAAGCAAGCTTATTACGACTATTCCTAGAAAGCCTACTCCTATCGGAATTAAAATATGGGTTGTTGCACAACAAGGCTTCTTTTTACAGTGGGCGTACTACGTACCTGGGAAGCAAGGCGGTGCATACAAGGTCCTTAAACCAAAGGATCTTAATAAGACTTAAGCAGTTGTGCCACACCTTTTGAATGCTTTACTGGAAGCTTCGTACCATGTGTACGTAGATAACCTCTTCACATCTCCATAGTTGTTTGAGCACCTACGGAAGATGAATATCGCATCTACGGGTACATGCCGCATCTCATCCGGAGTAGTTCAAGACCTAGTGGACCTTAAGAAACACAAGGAAAAGGGGCCAAATGCTATGCTATGGGGAGAGACTTACTCTTTCCCTACGGAATCGGGTTTAGTTTGTCAGCAGGGGTTTCAGGACGGAGCCTTTGCTTTGCTTATATCGACATATTGGGATGGCAAAACTAAGGTTTTACGGCTGCGGAAACGTTCAAAACAGACTGCCGGCAATGCAACTGTAAGCAGGGCTTCATATGGCCCTGGCGAGGCTGTCAAAAAGCTGTGGATTCCGGAGAGTTACGACGCATACAACCAATTTATGGGTGCCGTCGATTTAGGGGACCAACTTCAAGGCCATAATGGAGGCCTCAGGCGTGTCAAAAGAGGGCCAGTTTAAGCTCTTTATCAATACCTGCTTTTGGTTGTATTAAGTAACTATTACTTGATTTGCCAATACTCTGGGTACGACGTGGAAACCGTTGATTTCCGGAATCAAGACGATTTCCGTATCCAAATTGTGAAAGCATTAATTACCAGGGGATCCAATGCACCAGGCTCCCGAAAAAGGCGTGTTTCAGGGCTATCTGGCAACGCTTTTGAAGTCCCAATTCATCAGCATACCCTGATCAAGATGTCTACGAAGTCAAATTGTGCAGCTTGTAAAGGAGGAAGGTTTTTCGACCGGCCCCGCAAAAGAGTGGCTCTAGCCGAAAGAGCTGCGAATATGGGCCGCCCTAGTAAGAGGTCTTCAGTTTCCTTTGGCTGTAAAGAGTGTGATATCCATCTTTGTAAATTAGGAGACTGCTTTGCAGTTTATCATTCAAAATGACACGATTTGGCTGTAGAAACGTGGTTTTTTGATGACTGGCGCTAACTTTTGGTGTTCCTCGCTAAACTAGGGGCTCGCTTCAGCGCTCCATACAGGGCCTTCAGGAGGGCGTTCCTGGTGGCACCTAAGGGGATAAAGCCAACTCCTACTGAAATCAAGATATAAGTTGTTGTATAAAAAGTCTTCTTCTTAAAGTAGGCGTATCACATACTTAGGAAGCAAGGTGATGCATACAAAGTCAAGAAACCCAAGGATCTTAAATAAGACTTAAGTAGTCGTACCGCACCTTTTGAGCTCTTTACCAAATGCGACATATTATGTGTAATAAACTAGGAAGAGATCGATGCTTTGATCGCAAAAGGCACCTTTGAAGGAAAAGTATGCCGGGGAGCGCATATTCCGATCAAGACTCGTGAATAATAGTTCGGTCGTTTTAAAATGACTCCAAGTCGAATTCGTCGGACAGAAAGAATTGTGAAAGGTGAAGTCGACTAATTAATAAGAGAGATTCACGAATTCGAAACTTCTTAGAGACGTTTTGAAATGTTTCCTCGCAGCGCTCCCACTTCACCGTTATCTTCTAGGAGGACCAGTGAGTTAACACTTACCCTCCTAGGTTCTAGTTTTAATATGTCTTGTATAGTCAAACCACTAAGGAAATTATCCTTACTCAAACAATTAGTCAGCTCATTTTCAAGGCCATCTACGCTTTAATTGACACTTTTTCGCCGAAGCTTAAATAGTCCGGATCTACTGAGTCAAGACTTCGCAATAGCTTGGACGAATCAGGATACATGTGGTGCCGACTAAGAAGACAATAAACAGAATACAGATCTAAGAGAAAGTAATCCAAATTCTTATGATATCAAGGAAATGTTGATCCCGATTCCCGCAGAATATCTCAAGAACAGAAGGGCCGAAGTCACATGAACAGATGCCATATAGGAGAGATCACGGGACGGACGAAAGTGAAATAAATCCATTTAAAACAATTGCGGGAGCTTAGAAATCCGATATAACTGGCGAAAAAATCACCCTGTAACACAAAGAATAGCAACAACAAGAACAAGACGGTAATGCTATAATGAGGATATCCGACGTACCACTGAGTTTACCACCTAGTCCTATGCTAGATCTTCTGGTTTGGGGGTAGTCTAGGGTGAACGAGCACACCTACACGTCAATAGCCTCTAGCCAGTGGTTTTAAACGTCAATTTGAGTTGGGAGAAGATCACTAATTTAAGAGACGGAATATAAGGTTAACAAACGGCCAGAGTATTGATCCTGATTGATTAAAGCTCTTGTACATTAAGTATATTAGTGATTCTCACCTCTCTTTAATGCTAATAGTCCGCAGATTCATCTCCGAATGCTCCCAACCTCTACGACTTGTTAAACAATCCGAATTCCGCGACCTCCTTGAATATATTAACCCCGACACTTTATGCTGGCTTCTTAGGTCCCATACAACTGTGGCTATATAGGTGAAGAGACAATTCAACGCACACAAAATCAAGGTTAAACGGAATATGTCAAAGGCGCTGTTATAGATACATATCTCCTGTGATTATTGGACGTCTCTAAATGGTCTCCCTATACTAGTAATTATCTTCTACTACATCGGCGTTAATAAAAAGGTAAGAAGGATCGTTGCAAGTATAAAAGAGATCTCTGGGAGCAAGACAGGTGAGAACCTTGCGGCTATAGTGATGGAGGTTATTAAAGAATGGGAGATTTATTGGGAATCGGATATTGATCAGTGTTGGTCCGTAGGTGTTTCGTAGGCTCGCCTCCCCTTTTGCACGGGTAAAGCTTGAAGGATTATGCCTTCGATGTCAGCTGGAAGGGATATCGTAGTCGGAGGGGTAGCGGACCCGGACCGCGGGTGATTCGGATTAGCATAGCTTGATCTTTCCCACACTCTTTCAGAAGAACACACACATACAACCAGCTTTTTGCAACTTATGATTGAGAATATATATCGATATATCCTTGTGTCACATGAACCGGTACTGCACCGACAATCAAGATCATTTAGAGCCGGAAGAATAGTCGCTTTTGGGTGAGATTATGATGTTTCACAGGTCCTGGTGGCCCTTTAGAATGGGAAATAGAGGTTAGGGATACGGAGGTTCAAAAAAATGAGGTTCTAATAGGGCCTAGGGTTCCAGAAGCAATTGAAGACGCTGTTGAGGCTATTTAGCAAGTCCGTTTGTCTCTCCGTTCTTGGCAACGACGTCGTTACGTTCGTTTTTGATTTTTATAACTGACGGCCGTTGGTTTTTAGGTAGCAAAACGTCAGTTGGTTCAAAGGCCTCAAAAACGACGTCGTTTGGACGGCCGTAAACTATCGACTACACTGTCCCCACTACTTTACCAATTCTTACTACTTCTTCTCCCTTTGGTATTCTACGTGATAGACACTAATATCACTTCTTTTCAAACAACCAGGTTTATTCAATTATCTATTCCACTCAACTACTACTAATAGCCGCCCTAATGCCAGCTTACGGCTCAAATAGGCAGGTGTCGCGCCAAAAAGCAGGTCCCCGCTTCCTGGCTCCACGTATTTAGCTATATAACTACTACCCCTATTTTGACCGTCACAACGTTTATAGGCTACTTTGGCCTGGAAATTCACCTGATCTCAATGCAATTGAGCCTTGTTGGTTCTGGATGAAGAGGCAAACTACGCAGAAAGGCGTAATTACCTCAGAAAAGGCTTTAAAAGAAGAATGGATTAAGTGCTGGGAGGATATGCCACAAGAGAAGATACGGGCGTAGATTGAGATAATTCCAATCCATATTCAGGAAATCGTCAGATTGAAAGGTGGAAATGAGTATTCTGAAGGCAGGAACAAAGGGAAAGAGAAGGTACGACAGTACTAGCAATCTAGGAGGCCAGAATAATATAGGAAAATCAATGATTGAATTGTAAGATCTGTTAGAGAGTCTCTTTGAAGTGATCCTGTCGGTGCAGTACCGGTAAGAAAGCACCGAACGTTCGTTAATATAGTGAATACGTAAGTGCAGTGAGACAGTCAGTCAAAATTATGGTATGGTTGTAAAGTCTGGCTCTTCTAAGAAGTGCTGGAGGCGGTCTATATATTCATGTATACCCCTTGGCATTCGGGAGTAATGATGATGACAATGCCCGTTATTTTCGTCCCTTTCGGTAATGCACTAAATGCTGTATCGACCTAACATCCTAGGGGGTAGGCGTTCGGGAGTGGGTCCTACGGTTGCGCACAACAACCACAAAGAACAACGCAACGCACCAAAATCGAACGTCACGAAAACAAAGGGCAAAGTCTGGGAGCCGTAGAGTGCCTCAAATGCCAGGAGGGAGTTATTGTTTAGTTTTGGCCGCTGTTTTGAATTCTGCGAGCCATAAGAGCTGTAGCTTAGCACTTAGCAATTTAACTAACCTTAGCCCTAACCTGTCTTGGCAAGCAACAAAGTTGGCATTGGTGGCTTGGAAGACCAACTGTTGTTTAGAGTAAGCGGCACGGCGCGGCCAGCTGTAAGTCCTCCTGGTAGTTGGTTCGAGTTACGAAGGTCAACTCATTTAGCAAGGTACATAAATAACTCGCCATTTCTCTCCTTAAACTCTGTAGATTTCAAAATAGTTCAATCTGTGAGTCTGGTGTAGTGATTTACTTATATGTCGTACCAAGATCAGAGCAGTTATCTCTCGCCTCGAGAGCAGGAATCGCAATTACCCCCGCCTCCGGACGAAGAAGATGATGGTGCAAGAGATTTGTATCACGAACGTGGCCACCCGAGTGGAGGTGGCGTCACCCTACCATCTATTTCCCCTTACGGCCACTATGGCCTAACTCTCCCGAATGGATATCCTGCCGACTCTCGCGGATACCAGCACGATCTATACCAAGCTCCTATTAGACAATACACAGACGATAGACAGCGGGGTTATGACAGAGGTGGTGCGCAAAACATGGCTTTCACTCCATCCGGTTACAGACAAAGAACAGCGATTGCATGCAGATATTGCAGGAGAAGAAAGGTAAGCTCGTTACATTTTGTCATACTCTGTGCAGTGTTTTCTGGTGTACTTTACACTCTAAGAACTAACATATTCCCAGATACGCTGCTCAGGTTTTGACCAGAACCCCGAAGGACGTTGCTCTAACTGTCAACGCTCCCAGCAAGAATGCATTTTCACGCCTGCATCTTTGCCAACTCAATCTTTCGTTCCCGCTCATGCTATGTTTCCTGGCATCCAAAACACGGGTGTTGGCCCTGATGGGCGTTCTCATTCAGTAATGTATCCACAAGGAACTCAATTCTTCGGAGCGTACGGTCAACCATTAGGCCCTATTTCACCCCCACAAAGCTCTTCTTCCGAATGCCCAACTCGTACATTCACTGGTTCCTACGACTCTTTCCCTGCAGACCACGACCGGCTTCCACCGCATCAACATCCAAATGGCCCGCAATATGAGGAACTATACACTCGTACTGAGAGTACTGCTCATTGTCAGGCAGTTAGACAGGATCTACGGCTACCTCCTATCACATCAATGCTAACCAAGGTAGCTAATGACTCTCCTGGAACTTCCACTCCCTTATATTTGGCCTCCAGCAACCACAAGAGTCCGGCCCTCCCTCAATGCCACGATCAACTCCCACACTTCCAAGCCTCGGTGGAAGAGGCAGAAGCGACCCAATGAGCTTGAGAAGTATTATACAGCGGTAACCAAATACCAGCTTTATAGGATCTTGAGGGACTCGGAGATCAGATTATAGAGAGAGAGAGGGTGAGATAGCAGCCTCTATTCTTATATGTACTCAGTTACTCCCTACGAGCCTCCTTTTACAGAATCAGACAACTTAATTGCCACTTTGATAGCACCTACTTTATGCTCCACTTTGGTACGACAGAGGTGATGATGATGATAATGATATAAATTAAACGTCTTGTTTGACCTCCCGAAGGATATTAACACGAGCTAAGCTAGTGGGTTATATACAGGAATACGCTAGAAAGCTAAACTAGAGGGTGAGTAGTTCTCACGAGGTATTTATATTAAAAATACTTCTCACGGAAGTGTGACTAGTTATATTGTAGTATAGTAGTATAGGGTGCTTATCCCCGAGGGGTCAGTCTTCCTTTGCGGAAGTACATGCCCCTTGATTTCTTTTGTCACATGACTGCGTCGGTCCTTCGCATACATAAAGGGGCCCAACACTTCACAACAGCACAACAAGCAACAACACCACATATATTCTGTCTAATACATTCTTTTCCCTCCCTTCTTTGACTAATCTCTACTCTTTAAACATGTAATATCTTCAGATCTGATCAATCTGTTATTTCCTAAACCAGGGAAACCTCTGGTGGCTCGCCGCTACCCTCTTGTTGTGTGGTTTCCAGCTTCGTCCCACCACACTAATGAAAATATATTTAATTTATTAATATAATTATAACGCTAAAAGGACTCAAATTAAAGACGCATATAAATGGAGTATAGATATTGTTGCAGGTTTAAGGTCACGGGACAGTCAGAAGGATGGATATCTGGATCATCCGCGCTAGTCAATAGCCGAGCCTACCTATAACTCCCCACATCTTCACTCCATAGCTTTTAATAGAACAAGCTGATCAACTCAATTAACACTTTGCTACAGATATTAAATGTATAATAATAATTTTGAAACGTTTTATATTAATAGTCAAAACTATTTTTCAAAACTCTGGTTTTTACAAATTTAATAAGTGTTTTACAAATTAAATTTTGATAAAACAAAATTCATAGCTTATACGCCATTATATTAATAAATCGAGTCTTATAAACGACTTATTGATTCTATAAGTAGTTATAGTAATGCACGCTTAAGAAGTCACAATTATAAGATCTTATTTTTAAGTATTACTTACAAAATTTATATTAAACCAAGTATAAATATTTATAACATAATTATAAAGAAATTGCTTTATTAATCCGAATCTTTTAATAATTAATACTATTAGAATAGAGGCCGCTCTGGCATATTCACAGTCACTGATTGGGAGGTGCGCAGGGGTTGGACGCCTTGTATTGTACTACAAGTTGACTAAAGAGTGAAGGTCTCCGGACGACGCTCTAGATATTTCCTCTCGCGTCATCACGTGGCGAGCTAGCTGCATCCACCGTAGCTCGTTAGTCCTCGCGTTTGCACTGAACTACCTAAATACTTAACAAATACTTTATATTTGAAATTAAGTTTTAATTCTGTTGATTACACTATGTTACCTATCCCTCCCGGCAATAGGTGACAACTGTGTAATGGGCGAGACTTAGTACACAGTGCAAAGCTTTGGTTGCATTCCATGTAGTATTCAAGTCTAAAGAGCTACTCTAAGTTGTCGATGAGAGCTCTATATGAGAGGCTCTCATCATGGGCTAGTCCCAAAGTGGCTAGCGTCGAGTGCTCTTAGTTACTCCCTATGTTCTGCAACCCCCGTTTTGCCCGTCTTCCGTATTCACGTTAATTACGTGAATACCAATATTCACACAAATTCTTATTTCTTTATTTCTTTAAATTCAATTCTTAAAAATTCTTACATTTAATTAATAATCTTAATTTCATTTATTATGATAAGTGAAAATAATTTTAGCGATTAGTTTATGTAGCAAGGTATATTCACGTACAGCTAGGAAGCAGTAGAGCATTGATTGAGTTGATTGGCTTGCTTTTTTTTTATTAAAAGCTATGGAGTGAAGATGTGGGGAGTTATAGGTAGGCTCGGCTATTGACTAGCGCGGATGATCTAGTTATCCATCCTTCTGACTATCCCGTGACCTTAAACCTGCAACAGTAAGTCATGGAAGCCTTATTAAGAGCAGACTTTTAAACTGAAACTATTAAAGTGTGAATTTTTAGTTAAATAAGTTACTTTCTTAGGTTATTATTATTTGCTTAAGAGATAAGCGTTAACCTTAAGGCAATTCGAGTTATTAAAGAATAAGAATTACTAAAGAATATTAAACACGTATAGTTTTGATTAGAATTTATTAATTTTTATTAATAATTTATATAAGACTACTTAAAGATTATTATCACGTAGAATACTAAAGGAGAAAGAAGTAGTGAGAATTGGTAAAGTAGTGAGGAGCCAAAGATTGATTGAGAAGTGCTCTCCCCTTCAAGTTTAAAGGGGAAGGTTTGACTATATATGCTAGGTAGGTGGGTTTAACTAGTTTCAGGTGTGTAAGGAGCACACCTGGCCGTTCAGTGGGCTTGCGTAAGAGGTGCGTCGTGGGCAAGATTCAAAAGTGTGTATACTGTATCGCGATGAACTGTTGTCTCCCTGTGTTACGGCTGACCAGAGAATGATACGACAGCTAGCTGCAAGCAGCGCAGTCTCACGTCTATTGTATTTGGGCCTAAGGCTACGCTTGGTATCGATAAGAAAAGACAAGGAGAAAAGGAGAGCTCTGTAAGAGGGAGCTCGAGTATAAAATGACTATGATCGATAACCTCTTTTTTTGTAGGTGTAGGCTCTGTAAAGAAACTAACCTCTTCTCCCTCTATTCTATCAACCTGCAATTGAGCCTGAATAACTGCATGGTAGTACTCAATATGTCCTTCAGGGGTTAAACTCAGGGCCTCCAACGCGTTGGGGTGCTTATCGTGCTCTCTTTCAGGTATCAAAAGGTGCGCTGAAGGTAGGTCTCCACGAGCTTTATAGGCCTTTAATAACTCCCTATTAACTCTGTTGTTTTTTCTAGCTTGAACCCCTTTAATTCTGAGAGCCTCTTTTGATTTGTTGATGGCCTGTGTAAGTGCACGTTGAGCTCTTCGTAGAATCTCTGTCTTTTCAGTCTCCTCCCGAATACGCATCTTTTCCCGTAAGTCGTTGACGTTTCCAGCACCTCCGCCTTTATGAATACTCCTTTAAGACGTCTTCTTACGTTTTCCATCATCCTTAATCTTCTGCTGTAAAGTGGCGTGCTCAATAGTAGTTACATGGGCCTTCTAAAGCTCTACGAAAGCATCCTGCATCGGACGACTAAAGATCTCGCGAGAATTATCTGAAAATTAAGTGGGATCTTTACTAATAAAGGATTTTATAGCAGCGGCTGTATTCCAAAGTTCGTGAGGCCTAGGAGGCAATTTTGGGAGGTCTAGCTTCGTATCTTCAGCTTCAATATCTGCCAAAGTTCTCTTCTTTTTGCCGTATGATTGCATCTTTTTGAGGCCGGCTTTGACGTCGAATGGTCACATACCAGAGGTTCTAAATGCGTTGGCGATTGTGTAGCACTGCATAGTTTGCTTGCGTATTTGGGTGAGATCTCGGAAGAAAGAAGTGATAGTATACTCAAAATCTAGGCTACGCAAAGCTGCGGCAATAGCTATAGAATGATAATGCTTCCAAGGACGGAAGATACCAACATCTATCGGTTGTAAAATATGCGTGAGATGGCTAGGAAAGTAAAACAAGTGGATGTTGTTCTCTGCGCATTTGACCTGGAAAGGGAGATATCTGTGTGATTCGTGGCTGTCTAGAAGCAGGATTTTCCATGGTTTATTTGGTCCGGCATGAGAATACTTGATCAAATGGTCGGCGTACCGCATAATAATGTCGTTATTAATATATCCAGTGGGAGAGCTATCAAGTGTCTCGTTGCCAACGAGCTTGTTGGAAATCCAATTTTCCATTATCTTCTCCCCTGGCGTGATAATAGCAGAGTCTTTTTTCCGTCTCCCCTAATAGTCTCAAGAACTGTCAAAGATTTCTGGTTCTCTGGAGAGGCCGTATAAAGCTCCTTAACCTCCGTAGGGACGATCACGCTTTCTCCAGAAGGGCACCCAACCCGTACGCCAGATTCGTTCATATTCAATATCTTCTTGCCAGAATTGATCTTATATTTCTTTATAGCCTCGCCCAACTCAACGAACCACTTCTCAACATCCTCTTCTGTATGCGACTCAAGTCTAGCGTGCTCAATTGGCTTCGTTGTAATAGTATGGAGGTTCGTATTAGCCTTTAACCAGTCGGTAAACCATCGTTTAGATGGCGGGGACAGAGGAGGAGTTTGAGCCTACGTTAAGTTAGTACTAGATCAAGCCTTAAACAAATGATTCTTACAGCTCGCAGATGCCCAATTGCTGCCTGGACCATCTCATGAGTTGCTCCCATTCCAAGCTCCCATTGCTCGTAGCAATACTGTCGAATAGCCTCTTCTTGTGCCGGAGCTAGGATCTTGTTGTTTCCACCATGGCGATTGAAGTTTCCAAGCTCATTCCGCGTCCGATTCTTTAGCCTATGAACTGACTAACGTAAAGCGTCTTCTTTAACGTGATATATACGCGCTGCAACGTGTGGTAACTCCTCGGGGTTCTCTAGAGCCCAATCTCTAGCACTTTGAAAGGCTTTGTCGTAGTCAGCCTTCGTGGCGTGGACTCTGTAAAAGTTGCCCTCAGGGAAAGTCTCCATAATTGGCTCTTGGATAGGTGCGGACAGGAATTCGTAAGGGAATGGAGTGCAGGTTTATCACAGTCGCGATCAAAATCGCGTTATTTTTGGTGGGGTTTACGTACTAGCGCGATCTGAGCTGTGACACTTGCTTTCCTGTGACACTTGCTTTCAAGCGAGGGCCCGCAGAATTACAGGAGGAGCGCCGACTATTAGGCTTTATATATCTTAGATCCTTCTTATGTCGCTGGTCTTTGTGTGGCGCTGTTCTTAAACATGTATTGTGACTTGATTTGGATTAACTTTCCTCAATCTTGATCCTTTAGATAATTGTAAAGGCGCTGAAACTCCCGAAGTAGCATTATCTTTTTTAAACCAGATAGCAATGATCGCGACTATGAACACTAGACAAGCTCCAAGAAAACTTGCGATTAGCCAAAGGGAGCAAAGCATTTCTTGATCTATTTCGTTGCAAAGGCTTCTTTGGAACAAATTTGTTTATACTTATCTAAATGAGTAACCTTAGGTAATTCGGTAGGCTTATTTGTTAAGGTAGTAAGCAAATATGCCAACTTGTGTGGGAAGCGGAGGACTGGAAAAGCCCATATGGTGGTATAGACCACGTACCTACTGAGTAGAGGATGCCGGGGATCTTCCACGTTAAAATAGAAATACTCGGGAGGCAGCAAGAGACGGCGAGTTGGGTATTTAATTGGATAATTAAGGTAGGCTGTATAAGAATGAAATTATAAAAGATTAATAAAAAAAATTTCGCACAGCGGGGTACCTTTAAATAAAAAATTTATTAGAATAGAGGCCGCTCTGGCATATTCACAGTCACTGCAGACCTCGGCGTTGATATGCGAACGATAGCGATTAAGGAGATAGTTCTAAACAAGTTTATATTTTAATTTGTTTAAGCGAAATAAGCAAAAATACGTATCTTCACACTTTTTAAACCTTTATAAAATAATAACAAACAAATGTTTGAATTTAAAAACAAAATAAATACATTTTAAAGAAGTAAAATATTTAAATAAAGCATAATTTAACAATTTTCAACTCTTTACGCAAAAACATTACTATTTAGATTTTATCCTTAGATTATTAAAATCTATTTAATGGAAAGTCATTAGTTACATTTTACTTAATACTATAACTTAAGACTACCATAAAACGTATTAAAAGGGTTGTAAAATTTGGAAAAAATAGTATCTTTTAGGGTTTTCGCTTAAGGTGTGCGGAGAGCTATGGCCCTAACTCTTACAATAGCATTAGAACGTCTAGAATGGATGTCTAGAAAGAAATTTGGCAGTGGACCTTTAAAAGCCCGAATCCCTCGAGATCCTCTTCAACCATCCTCCTCAGTTGTTTCGCTTCGCGGTGGTGCTGGCATATCCAGAGCTACTAAAGCCAGAAAAGAGCCGAAGAAAAAGACTGCTACCAAGACTGCTACCAAAACCTCGAAGAAGACACCTCGCTCGAAAGGAATTGTTACTAAGACTGCTGTCAAAAGCAACACTAACTTGCCCATTCCTTTAGTCAAGAGAAGGGCCCGCCCTGGCTGTAAGTGATTCGTAAAAAAATTAGTAGAGATTTACTAACGGTTTTTTAGATGCTGTGCTCAAGGAGATTCGAAAGCTTCAAGCTTCTATTGCTTTCCTTATTCCAGCTGCGTCATTCCAACAATTTGTTCGTGAGATTGCCCAAAATTACAAGTCTGATCTTAGATTTCAATCTTCAGTAATCAAAGCTTTGTAAGAATCTGCCGAGGCTTTTCTTATTCGTAATCTTTCATAGCCGAAACGCTTATTTAGTATCATGTTTGCAATTTCATAGCTACTAATAAAAGGCTACAAACCACAAAACTTTACTTAATCATAATTTATATCACAAATTCTAGTTCTCTCCCATGCTCAGGTGACTTATTGCTTGAAACATTTAAAGACAAAATTGCCTCGCTGGAATATCTCTTTTCCCTTTCCCAGGTTGTTAATAAAACTTATAACTGCAGGTTATACAGTATCGGTAGAGATAGCCGCTTCTTGGTGCAAGGCCCTTTGAATCTGTTTCAACTTTACTTTAGCAAAAGCGTTTGTAGCGTAACTCCCTTTCTCAAATTTATCCCGGGTACTTTGGCAAGACGATTTTCCTAACGACGATTTCTAGAGACATGATACTACAAGGGGGATGATCTCGTAAAGTCGAACGCCACAGACTACGGCAATTCTTTTGGATATTACTATTTATTACTTTTAATAATAATCATAAAATAATACTAATAATTAATTAGGACACGAATTTTACCGAAGCTATTAATAAAGGAATATCTAAATTACGGAAATATTTTCCTAAGCAAGGAATTTCAACGAATAATAAAGCTTTATACCTCTCTTTGATTTTAGACCTTAGAATCAAAAGAGAAGGTTTAGAAGTAATAGGCCTTACGAAACTTCGACAGCGCTCGGCCGTTCAGAATAGAACCACGGGGTATCGACCTGCGCATGTTGTTGACGACCCTATCGACGGGTACGATCAAACTCTGTGGAAAGACCTTTATGAATTCTCGCGCAAAGTAGCTGGTCCGATTCCTCTGGGCTCATTAAGTTAACCGGGATGACGCTTGTGTACCCAGTGCTGGGCCAAGATGTTGCGCTTCGGTCCACCAGGGGGTGCAGCCATTCGTGATCCGATGATCTGAACCGCTATCAAAAGTCATTGTTTTAAAATCCTTATTAAATACGCAAATATAAATAAAAGCTTTCGAAATTAAAAATCTACGCTAAAGCTTATTAATATTTTGCTCTTCTGATTTTCTTTTTTAAATTTTAAAGTATTAATAGTCGGTGCGCCTCCTGTAATTCTGCGGGCTCTCGCTTACAGTCGGGGAAAGCAAGTGTCACAGGAAAGCAAGTGTCACAGCTCAAATTAGCCGATTGATCAGATTTAGGTGAGAACACCACCTAATTAAGATACGCTGGATTATGAATTTCGTGATAACTATTTAAAAACGTACAAAGCTTGTATTTCTTGCAATTGAGTTAATTGAGCTAGTATCAGACTCCTCGTCGGAGCTCTTTGGGTAATCCGGCACAGCTGTTTCCGGCGGAGGTGACGATTCCACATATTGACTATGGTCAATAATCTCTCCTTTTGTAGGTGTAGGCTCTATAAAGAAACTAATCTCTTCTTCCTTTATTCTATTAACTTGTAATTGAGCTTGAATTACTGCGTGATAATACTCAACGTGGCCTTTAGGGGTCAAACTTAACGCCTTCAACGCGTTTGGTTGCTTATTGGGCTCTCGTTTAGGGATCAAAAGATGCGCTAAAGGTAGGTCTCCACGTGCTCTATAGGTCTTTAGAGCCTTTTTATTTGCTCTATTATTCTTCTTAGCTTGAACCCCTTTGATTTTGAGAGCCTTTTTTGATTTGTTGATAGCCTGTATAAGTGTACGTTGAGCTTTTCGTAGAACCTTCGTCTTTTTAGTCTCTTCCCGAATGCGCATCTTTTCCCGTAAGTCGTTGACGTTTCCAGCACCCCCGCCTTTGTGAATACTTCTTCTAGACGTCTTTTTGCGTTTTCCATCCTCCTTAATCTTTTGCTGTAAAGTA